>JAQIYA010000565.1:0-19005 GCA_034699355.1 Microtritia minima
AACACGGATTAGAGAAAAGGTGATCTCAAAAACAAATATATTATGACTAGGAATGGGAAAATTCGGGTATAACCGAATTAACCCCATTTTGGACATTTACCCGGTTATACTCGAAGTTGACTAATATACCCGAATTCACCCGAAAAAGTAAATATTTTCATTAATTCTGTAAAATATAGCAATTCATAACAAGTGAACAATTTTATCAAAACTGAATGTAAAATGGATTTATTATATTTACGTTAAATAAAAAATAAAATCTTTACACTTTTCTTCCACAATAAAAAACCTGATATTCAATAAATTTTGTCTAAAAAATATTTTTGAAATCAAATTTCAAACTCAATTCGCTTTATGTTGATTGTGTTGATGTCGAGCTAACTTTAAATAAATAAAGTATTTTGTCTGAAAAACCAAATATGGAAATCAAAACACTGAAAAATACACGATAACTGGTTTAGATTGCAATCTCATGTATAGTTAAATTTCTATAAAATTGAATTGAATTAAAAATTTAACATAGTCTTACTTCTAACATGGTTTGATTCACTCTAATTTTAATACTTGCTATCATTAATGTTAATTCTATCTCATTTGATGACACGAATTTGTTTTATTATTGACATAAAGTCATCAAAGTTTAACTATTTTCTTACTAACTTTCCGTACTTTAAAACCTTACCTAATACTGACATTTTGTTTACTTGTTTTTAAAATAATCGTTATTCACGTGAAAGTACTGAACCTGCATATTGGGTCAGTACATGAGACTATGGGATTCGCATCACATTTTTATTAAGTGTAAAAACCTCTATAAACTCTGACACACTTTAATACAATTTAGACTCCGACTCAGACTAGAACTGCATTTTGTATTAAACTCGGGCTTAGACTCCAGACTGTGCTGGAATCGAGTCATATTGTATTTTAAACAGCAATTAAAGTGCCTAAAATAGACACCATTTAGTCGGTCATTAGCAAAGGCAACATTTTTTTGGAGGACAATAGCATTGGTTTTTGTGATAATCGGGACCAAAAAGTTAATTTTTCGAGAAAAATTATTACAGTAAAGTTTCGATTATAGCAACTCATCGGTGTTCTGAAAAAGTTGCTATAATCGAATTTTGGTATAATCGAAATGCTTTAACATTATAATACCCCCCATAGGAGCAATCCGTGCTTTTGACAAGTCTTGCTAAAATCGAAAGTTGCTATAATCGAAACTTTACTGTATTCGTATAATAAGCAATAATATTTGTTTTATTGGTTTTTAAAAATAAATTCGAACAAATTTAAATATTTATATTTTTAAAAAGTACATTAATTATTAAATAAAAACAATATTAAATTGAATCATAAGCATGTTTTCAATATATTCTTGAGTTACATTTGAAATAAAGCGCGTGTTGAGTCGCTTTCAATGGGCAAAAGCATACACTCTAACATATTTATATATAACAAAAACCATTTAATTAAACCTTTGATACTTTTGTGTCGAATGAATATCTAAATTGCGATCTCAATTGACTTTCTTCCATTTTAATTAACAATAAAAGCTAAACAGCAATTTAAGCAAAACTATAAAATGCTAAAAGTTTGCGGAGTGCAGTGTTTACTGAATGCTTAAAACAGGTATTGCATGCCTATGTTCTACATTGTTCTATGTAGTATTGCTCATCGAAAGCGAGCTGACTCTTCAAATGAAAGTAAAAGTGGCAATTGATTCAATATGCCTGAGTCGTAACATTTATTAATTGAAATTCTTCTGCTGTTTACATAAACCGATCCATTTTCAACATTAAGTTATGAAAACAATCTTGAATTTGGGAAAAATCGGGAGAATCGGGAATATCTATCATTTTCGGGACAAAAGGGAAACATGTCAAATTCGAGGAATTCGGGATTTTAAATAAGGTTTATTTTGCAAACATTTGTTATCAAACATAAAAACGACTTCTATAAAGGCTTGCCGTCGATATCTTTCGTTTTTAAATTCGGGATTTCCCGAAAAAAGTCGGCTTCTGGTCATTAGGCTCTCTTCTGTGGTGAGGATTACGGACTGACAGACAGACATCTCAAGTCAAGATTGATTATGCAAAACAAAATCAGATAACAATTTATTGCATCACACGTAGGGTTAAATAAGAATTAAATCTTATGGAAATAAAAAAAATAGAAATAGAAATTGTTTATTGCAATGTTTGCTTGAATTAAAGTTAATTTTTATTAAAAAATTATATTTGTGTGATTTTTACTGCTATGGCTTCAAATTATAGAAGTCATTGTCCAATATCTCGTCTTCTGTAAGCAATTACATTATTAAAATTATATTTTCAAGACTTATCATTCTCTTTCCTTATCGGAGATGAGTTACATATGTGCGGACAGATTGGAAATTCAAATCCAAAAGCTTTCGTCAAAATTAGCTAAAAGTTATTATAATTACAAACTTTAGTAAACTTTACATAAATCTAAATATAATTCACAATTGAATATAACTATTAATTGTTTTAGTAATTTACATTTGAATACAATTGTAAAAAATGTTTTTTTTAATTTTTAAAATATTTAAGGTTAATTCTGCAATTGTTTGAACCGTTTAACACATCAATTACTTTATGATTGATTAGACAAACGTCATTCAACATACATTATAGATGGCAGTATGTGCCACATAACACATTCAAACCAATCAATTCCCGTTATATTGCTTTCTATGTTGAACAAATTATTTAAGTTCGATATTAGATTAAAAAGCAAAGTAATTAAATTTATTAAAGGTGTCATTAGTCAATCTTAAATTACAATTAGATATGAATTGATCGGTAATAACAATCATTTCTTTTTGGTTTGAAGACCAGCTCCAGCATTGAATTTGAAAAGAATAATGTCTCCGTCGTCGACCACATAATTTCTGCCCTGTTGTCTATACTTTCCCGCTGACTGTACCAAATATGAAACAACTTTATTAATATTAATGTTGCAATCAATAAGACATACTTTAACGGCTGTCTCCGAGCCTTCCTCTTTGAAGTCGTCAAACTTCATGACCTCAGCCATAATGAATCCCTTTTCGAAGTCGGTGTGTATCCTTCCGGCCGCTTGTGGGGCTTTGGTTCCCTTCTAAATAGCAACTCAGTTCGTTATTAGTGAAGAACATCATTTAAACCATCACCTGAATAGTCCACGCTTTCACTTCGTCTTTACCAGATGTAAAAAAATAGACGAGTTGAAGCGCGCGATATCCAGTCAGTATTATTTTATCTAATGCGCTAAAATGTTCAAAAAAAATAATAAATTATATTTTGCATATATTTTGGTTTTCTATAATTCAAGCTATTTTTAATGCAACATTTTATAAAGTTTTTAAATAATTTAAAAACAATTCTTATCAGATTTTTTTTTGTTAAGAAATCATTTTTCAAGTGAAGCAATCATCAATTAGCAGAGGAGGTATTGGATGCAAAAATTAATGCATGTTTGAAGGAAAAATGAAATGAAAGCAAGACTTAATTATAGGGTAAGCGGTGTACGGCATGGGAGCAGTAAATCACCCTCTCTTGCCATCTCTCCCATCATTCTGGGAAATGGCTCACAAGTCAGACTTACATTTGATGGCTTAAAAAGGTATTACAGACGTGAGCAAAAATATTGGCTCAGTTCACTAGAAGCTACTGTACTCTTCCTTAACCTTAAGAATTTGTTTCGTTAATATAACTATTTAAAAACATTTGTTGGGAACTTTAATTATTACTAACAAAAGAACGTTTGAGCGGTCAAAAGGTGCTGATTATAGACTTAATCATATTGCAGTCCTCCGTAATTATAATGCAAGTCATTTATTCTTTATTGAGAAGGATGTGAGGGTGTGCTAAGCCTTAGTTATTTCTTTGCAAGAAATCCAATTTTTGAATTCAAGATAATACAAGCTTTCCATTACAGAGAAAAGCAAAATAAAAGCAAAAGGCATTGATTGAAAGACAATTTTTGCTTATAGAGACTTCAGATTAGATCAATACAAGCAAAGCCAGTGAAGACACAATCAACTACCAAAAAGTCATGCCATTCAGTTGCGCACAATTACCAAAATGAATGACAAGCGTTGATAATTCAGTTAACATTGGATAATAAAGAGATTAGGTGGTCATCTCAGCCTTAATCCTTTTAAATCGGTCAATGAGAAGAGATTTGCAAACGCTATTATGTGGTAACAAAGATGAATAGCGAAATAGGCTGCAAAAGTAGGAGTGCTCCACATTATTCCACTGCATTTTTTCTGCTCTTTCGCCGCTCAGCTATAATGCATTGAGGCTTAAGTTGCAAATTCTGACTTATTTGTCGCATACAATGTGCATACAGGCATACATTGCGTCTAACTTTCACACAACAATTCACAAAATAAATCGATTCATTTAATTCGAGACTAGAGTTAACTGAAAAATATTAAACACATGTTATGCAAATAACTTATGGGAAATTCACAATCGTTAATATAGACCTTAAAATAGAGAATTATGAACTGCTGTAAAGAGATATACGGTTTACCGATTTACGAGTTTCTATCAGTTTATTACTACGAAACTAAATTATTTTTTCATTTTATTGGCAAATAACTTTCTAAAATTATATAATAAAGTTGTGAATATAATGAAATAATACCTTTGAGTCTTATTTTCGTCGAAAAGTGTTTTCTTCTGTTCGGGTGTCAAATTCAATAGTTTGGTCTCGAAAGCACCGCTAAATGGTATGAGAACAGCTCCGGAGTCATTGGCATCGATCCACTCTTTTAATTTAATGAGCCTAAAAGTTTTTAATAACTTGTATTCAAATATGCAGAGTTACATGCGTGAGCATCTGTCAAATGATTACATTCGCAAAACTAATTTATTCAATAATGATGATTATGAGTGTTTGCTAGGGTTGGGGTCACTCCATCAAAATAGGCTTATTTAGTGACATTTTAACCCAGCAAAGAGGTGCACAATCACACTCATTATAAACTTATTAGTTTGAAACATGATTCGCAATTTGCGATCATTATATGAGACAAATATACTTTCGTTTGGTAAACACATTGGTATCGTATAACAAAAGTTTCATTAATACCCCAAAGGAGTTCTCCAATGGCTCTAACATAGGGTAATAAAACGTAAACATCAATGCGTTTCCAACTCAATACAGCGTTGAATAAGCGGCATATGAACAGATGTCTCACTATATCAACATTTTATAATTTTTATTTCCATTATTATGGAGAATACTAATACTAAAACTTCTTATAATTCTAGTCATTTAAGTGTAACAAAACTTATATCATATATTAATGTTTACCATTTATTCTTCTTTCTAATGTAATCTTTTTCGGATAAATTTACCAAATAAATCATTGGTTTAGAAGTTAAAAATAAGTATTTGTTTAAAACTTCGATCTGAAAAATTATTTAAATAAATTTTAGTTATAAATAATACCATGAATTAATAAAGTTCGAGTAGTTAGTAATAATTTTAAAAATATTAATCACATTGAATGTTAGATCGTCAGAAAAGAAAGCATAATATCGATATTAAAAAATTGCAACAAAGTTCACCTCATTTGCATTCCATTCAGCAAACCTGATATGCTTTTTTTGATCGACAAGTAATTCCTTTATTTTACACAAAATATCCTTTAATGCGGAGACAAAAAATATAATAATTAATTAATTAAAAAATAAATTATAATCTTACATATTCTGGTTTATCTTTCTTGTCGCCTCTTAAAACAGTTTTTCCAAGTTTATCCACTACAGCAAGAAGCTGTTCTTCATCTTTTAATCTTAATTCTTCATTTATTATTTCAATATCACGCACAGGATTGACATCACCCTCGATATGAGTTACATTCTCGTCTTCAAATGCTCCTAAAAGTTTTGTAAGCAATTAAATTCCTATATCATTATAACAAAATACAGTAGATTTACAGGAAAATTCCATTAAATTGAAAATATAATTAAAATTCAAAAAAATTATTTAACTTAATTTAATTTTAATCAAATCCATTATATTCTACATCAGATTCATATTTGAAATTATCTAATAATTCAGAAAAATTTTCATGAATTGAAGATTGATATCTTCAATTGTAGTAACAATATTACCATTCAATTGCCTATAATTTTGAGTTTTTTAATCTCAGATGATATGCTAGTTTTGGTATTTTAATCAGAGTTAAAATGAATTATGCAAATAATCATTAATGTAATTCTCGTATGATCATGTCTATAATCCTTATAAATATAAAAATACTTTACAATATGTATAAATACGTAAAATACTTTAACAGCAAATATAAACATTTTCTAAGTTTAGTCTTATACACCGACCGTCTTATACCCAAGAACTTTGGGAAATTTCATAAAATTCTATTAATTCACTCAAAGATTATTCATAAAGATAATAGACAGACTATAGACCTCGTTCTCGAGCCCATCTAAAACTTGGTAAAAAATTAATCAAACCCAGAGTGACAGACATCAAGCGATGCTAATTGAATGCTAATTCAAAAGCTTGAAAATGCTTTAAGAAAAGTGACAATTTTCGAACCAAAGTACTTCAACTCAGGATTAGCTAAGGTTTATTTATTTTAAGGTTTATTTATTTATTTATTTAATTTGCAAACAAAAAGAAAAATTATTTTTCATATATAAACATGTATAAATTACAGTTTTTCTGAATCAATTACACAAATATAACGAATCAAAGAATCATAATTAAATTTGTTATATGTTAATAGCGAACATCTGATTCAATAAATATATATATTTAATATATTAATATAAATATAATAATAAAATAAAATAACGATTATTTCTAAAATATAGTGCATTATGTTAAGTATTTTAGCTGTGAAATAAAATAAGTTAAAATATGTTAATGCAACAGTAATTTAAACTTTAGCTAAAGATACAAAAAAATTTGAGAAATACCCACTATTCTGGGAAATTGAAGAAATTTTAAAAAATAAATGCAATATGTAAACTCGGAAACATTGAGTCTATTTATTTATAATAAACGAAATAATTTATAATCATAGAATTTATCGCTCAAATTAAAATTAAGAAAACCCATTGAAATATCAGATTTTAATTATATGCAAAGAATAACAAGCGTGATATTTTATAAATTGCTAAAATTTAAGTTTGAAATAAAAATAGCTTTATTATAATGCAATTAAATATGCGATCAAATCAACATCTATCACATTATAATTAGCGAATAAAGTCCTTCACAATTTCACCTCCATTGCCTTAGAGAGCAGTAATTTGGCAAAGCCTATAATTTGCTTTCGGACAGTAGAGAGAGAGAGATGGATGACATATCACTATTTTAGAGTATCAACGACTGGCAATCATGAGTAATCTTTATTCCACACTTAATCGCATTATTCTCTATCAAAGTGTACATTTGCTTCGAATGCACAGAATGTAGTGTTACAGTAATTTTTTTATTACAGATTACATAAAAGAAAATTAATGTTTAAATATGAAAATAATTCTACCATTATCTGTAGTTGAGTTAACAAAAGTGTTTTTCGCATTAAATAATTTACATACTTTAAAGAGTTGTAAAGTTTTGCACAAAGTTGTAAAGTATAGTCTTTAAATAAATTAATTATTTTTTCATTTGCAAATAAATGTTCAATATATAACAAAAGCTAATTATGATCACATTTAATTGTTTTGCCATTCAGGTATCAAATATAACGGCTTTATAAGATTAATGTCGTATTTTGTGATTAAATTATACTGTATTTACATTAGATTCTGATTTGTAAAATCATTTATTATCCCAAACTGAATTAATTATATAAATTTAATTTCAGAATTAATTAAAAATTAAATTCAGGTATAAGTGAATAAATTAATGCCATTATATGTTTTCAAAGAATTTAAAAAACAAGTGCATAACGGTAAATGTCAACAAATATAAAGCTCAAAGTGTAACATTTGTATATATCGAAAAATAAATAGCTCAGTATGTCGAGACTCCTACCGAGTGAGGAGGTTCTGCAACTCCCCTTTCAAATTTCAAATAAATCAATACTTTTTGAAAAATACAATTTTAATCAACAAAATAGTAAATAATTTATATATTTAAAACTTAATAAAATTTAAAATTAAATTATAACTAGTGAAATAGTTAGAAGTATGATTAAATCTTAATGAAATACATAATGATCACTGATAATCACTCACTGCAGAGATGGAAAATAGCATCACAAGCTTTAATATGAGATAAGAAAGCATTTCCAAGTCCTTGTCCTTCACTCGCGCCCTTAACCAACCCTGCGATGTCCACCACATTTAGGAAAGCTGGAACTTTGCTACAAAATTCATTAATCGTGTAATTATGACAAATTTTAAAAATTAACAACTGTTATTATAAAATATAATTAGTTTTGTAAAGCCATACACCAGAATTTATGGTTAAGAGAATATTAGGCTAAATGTAAAAGACTCTATAAATCAGGAATTTCAGGTAAAATAAAATTTTTAAGAATAATTTATAAATATATTTTAAGTTTAAAAGTTTTTAGTTTTAAATGTCAAACAAAGAATTACAATTATATAGCATAATGTGATGATTAAAAATACAAAATGTACGCAAATATGAACATTTAAATATTGTTATTGATAGTTATCTTATTTGAATTATCGACAAATAAGATCAAAAATTTAAATTCAAACAGTATGGCGTAAATATAAAATGTGCCTAAAATTATATTTATAAAATATTGTTACATTTATAATCAATAAGTTAAATAAGAAACAATAGTTTATAAAGTTATTAACACTAACAATGACAAAGAGTACAGTATTTTAATTTAAATTTATGAGTGTGATTGAATTTAAAAAGTCATTTGATTTTTCCTAAAGTCTAATAAAGAAATAATCCAAACAATAATTTATTTACATATTTTTTAAAATTTAAAACATACTTTGTTAATGCAATGGAAAATGATTATTCGCACAAATGATTTATCACGACAATGAATGAGATGCTTAAATGCATACAAAAGAAGTTTTCCTTCAGCGAAACTAATCTATTCTTAATTTAATTTGAGTATGATTTGATATTACTGTAAATCACCACTAATTTCAATTAAGTCAATGCAATCATCAAATTTCTTATTTAATTTCAGTTAATTAAAAAAAGGTCGTCTTATCATCTGATAAGCTATTCAAAATATAAATAATTTAAGTCACAAAATATTTCGTTATTTTTTTTATACAAGTCATTACATGGATATTATGATGCTATCAAATTCAATGCTTTCTTAATTTATTGAGATTTCTAAATCATATCAATATAATATTTATTTAATTATATAAGTTTTACATTAAATTAAATTAAATTACATAAAATTCATTTTAAAATATGTGGAGAAATTTTTCGCTGAAATGATAAAACGCATTATTAATAGCATTTTAAAATTATCATTAACTAAAAAACTATCTTACACTTCTTTATGTACTTCAATTCAATTAAAGATACTTATCGTAAATTGCATTATGGAGCAGATGCTCGTTCAAGTTTATACAATACACTCTATACTAGTACTAGTGGTCTAAATTTGGAGATCTTTCCAAACCCTAAAATTGCATTTCAAATAGGAATTCTAAATTCTAAATACATTCATTGTCTCTATTTTTATTTAAAATATATGATATAATTGATAAAATTAAATTAATGTTAAATAATTAGATCTGAGTTCATTTGTTTAAATGAATGCTTGACTGATGGAAGCAAAAATAAAAACAATTAAAAAAATGGACGCGTACAATAATTATATGGAAGATTATTTTTAAATATAATAAAAAGATGTCTTAAATTACGATGTTTTCAATAACAATTTAGGATAATTTAAAATGTAATGTAATGTGTAATTTTTAATATTTATATATAATTGACATAATTCTTATAAAATTTGGGAAAAATCTTTTTTAATTTTAAACCTTAATCTGAATTGTTATTTTAAACATTTAGTGAGAAGTTTAGCACAAAAAATTGAAAGTTCGAGACTATGGTTCCATATCTTAAGACATAATCTATGCTAAGGTTCTCAAAAATCTTAAATCTTGTAATTAAAATGTTGATAATAAAAACGTTGCGACCACTACACGTAACGCAATCGCACCAAAACTTATAAATCAAATGTTGCATCTTTTGTCTTACCAAAAGCTGTCTAATATTATTACGTGCAAAGTCACGGTAAAGAAAGTGAATCACGATTGTAATGGTCTAACAGCTGTCAAAGCTAAGCGAAAACTTTATATATTTGTGAGGAGCAAAAAATGTTTATAAATGCAGTATATTTGCATCAAATTATGTCAAAATAAAAACTCATTATTAATTCAATATTCGTTTCAGTCAAAAACTTTTATTGCTTTATATAAAATAAAATTTAAATCACAAACAATTACCTGAGAGGTTGAAAGTATTCGCATAAGTAATCAAAGCGCGTGTCGGGAACGGCAACTCGACGTACCTATGATTAACATTTCATATATTTCTAGCCTTTTAAACAATTTTTTATATTCCAGAATATAAATATTAAAGTAAAACTATATAACTTAATATAAAAAATTACAAATTAGGATTTTAAGCTGATTTAACTCATACGGTATTTAATGTTTTATAAATAATTGGTAATAATTATAATTGAATAAATTAATGAATTATAATAGTTAGTTACACGAATAAAATCAGTCGACATCTCAAGAGATTCGGTTAAGTATATTACAGACCGTTCAGTATTTCAATATTTTCCACATTTCAAACATTAATTGCAACTAATTTTTACTAATTTATTACAAGAAGCAAAAGGGAAAGCAATCAAAATATGTAAATAGATGTAAACGAGAATATAATAGATGATCGTTAAGGGGTTAAGAATGGGTAAATCTGTTTTGGGGTGGAAAGCACTTCACTCACGCCACTCAAACACCAGCCGAAGGCGTAATGGCTTACGAGTGACTTACCAATGGCTCACTTGTGGGCCCTCACTAGCGGTGCGAATATTGCATTTTAGCATTAATATTATTAAAGTTTTTGTGATTAACAAAACTTATGGCAAATACTTGACATAATAAAAGCAAAAAATACTTATTTTCATTTGGATCTATTGTACAAAAGGGAAAATTTTCGGCGGCGGCTTGACTTGCGGTCAATACGTTGAAAAATGTTGACTTTCTAATCGATTTGATCCGTAAGTGAAAGACAATTACAGGCGAACATCGATTGCTATCGACATAAATAGTTACCCGACGTTCGGCACACCAACGATGCCTGCCTTCAAATTGGTGGCCATCCGTCCCAACAGAAGCGCTCTCTGCTCGTCCTTCGCATCCTTTTTCGGTGCCATCACATCAAATGCTGTCAGTTTGTGGTCATAAGCACATCACTTCATAATAATCTTCGCATACGAAAAGCCGGCAAAATGGCTGTAAAAACACGAGACATGAAAACAACACATGCAACACATGTAGTGAGACATGTATTGCTACCAAAACTATTGACCACTAGAGGACTCTTCTCAACACTGCCATCGTTTCCCAAGTTTTGCAAGTTTTAACTTTTTTTCATATGCTCTTAAATATTCTCATACTTAAAACAAACTTATAAGTAATTAAGAAAATTTATGCAAATTATTCAGAGATTTTAATTTGTAAAAGTTTTGCATTACGTATACGCTGTTAAATAGTTGACAATAGTTAGCAAAACGATTAATTGCGAAATTGTTATGAAGGATACTTTAGTAAAGGTATTTGTTTAGGAGTGAGAAAATTTGATTAAATATTCAATAAAACAGCCTTGAATTGAATTGAATTGAATGATCGTTTCGTATATTGCAGTTGAGAAACTAAGCGCAAATATTTTACAATAAATTATACTTCATAATTGATCCTAAAAACTAAAAAAAAGTTAATACTATAAAAATTTACATGTTTAATACGAGACGCAATAAATAGTATTTGTAATTCTTGTAATGTAGTCTAAATTTTAGTATAATTGTGATCAAACATGAGATCATGGACCTGATCAAAGGTGCGACTTCTTATTTGGAGAAATTTGAGCCGAACATAATTGCTAATATTTATAATGAAGATAAATGTGACCCGAGGGCCAACAATTTGCATTCATAAAATAAAAAATAGCGCCATTGGCTCATAAAGAAAAGGCAGCACTTGATAAGTATATATTTGGGAACATATCGCGAGTTAGAGATATGAAAATAGAGTGGCATTACTTAGGATTGCAGTATTGCAGGTGTTTCTCATGTCAGTTGTTCTCTTAGCAGTTAGTTGTTAGTTGTTCTGTTCATTTGGTTCGCGTCTTTGCACGGCTCTCATCGTTCGGATGGCTCTCATGGCTCTTATGGCTCTCATTGCTCTTATGGGTCTGTCGATGCACAACATTCACAAGAGCTGCAGAGCTGAGTCGTGAATGCTGTGATCCGAAAACGGGTGGTGCTGTTGGTGCTGATGGTGCGGCTAATGGTGTGCTCACTCGACGCTCGCAATACGCTCTTTGGATACTTTACTAAAGAGTGTGCACTCGTTTGATGCAATCATGTCTCTTATGTCTCTTTAATAGATTATTAATAGAGTGATTGTTTTATGCTTAAATGCACTTTATTTTCTTAATCATTGCATCGAACATACATTTGTGTTATATTTTGCTAATCATATATTTTCAATGTTCTTACGCTTCATTCACTCATTAAGACATCTTTTTTGGTGACTTTGGTTATGTCAAGAGCTTGTGTTCAAAGACTAATGAGGCAATTAAAGCATTTGAATTATAAATAATAAATCGAAATCGAAATAATGAGGATATGGTTATGAGTGGACTGAGTTTGGCTGAGTCTGGCTTTGAATGAGTTGGTTGCACCTGTAAAGACGTTTTACAATAAAAATCATCATTAAGTAGCGGAAGCAATATCTTAGTTCAATTAATTTAAATCATATGTTGTAACTTTTCAACCGCTTTAATACTTCTTAATAAAACGAATTTATTCACGCAAAAAGTTTTATGTGCGAAGAAGTGTCTGAACAAACAAATACATTCAATTCGTCTCAATTTTCTAATTTAAATTTCTTATTCAAAATGCAGGTAAGGAATCATTTCTATATTTATTTTATAATTCTATAATAATATTTATTAATATTTGTTATGATCGGTAAAATTAAATTACGCTTGCGATTACTATTGACAATAATGACATTAAAATTATATTTCTTTCTCAGTATAATTTACTTTGAATGCAATTTTTTGCATTTATATTTATGTTTTAAAAAATAATATTTTAAAAGTATTTCAAAACTGGTTTATATAATTTAAAATATCAGCTCTAGGATATATTTTAATACTATAACATTTTGTTTAATAAGTATAATAATAGTGATATTTAATTCGGGTGGAGATATTAACACGCCTTTTATCGCCCATCTCTTTATTATTGTTTTAATTCATATTTATTTAAATTTAATAAATCTTTTTATTTGAATTTCAAGTTGTTTTTGTATTATGAGCTAATGATAGACATTTTGTAAATAAATTTTACATTATCCTATATTATGCAAACTCAGCTTTTTAAATAAATTATTAATATTTATTTGAAAGATATTATATTTATATGTACTGGTACTTTAAAATTTGTATAAGTTTATACTTTACTTTACATTAGTTTTTACTTTACTTACCTAAAAAGTAATCTCAAAACTCTTAATTACTTTATAAAAAATTCTTTTGTTTGTAGTTTCTATAAATATTCATATAAATTTTTATTATGTTTTTAAAACTAGAATGTGAGGAGAATTTTGGTAAATGATTTTAGTCAAACACTCGCTCCGCTCGTGTTTATATTAAACTTAGGTTTATTAAAACTTTAGTGTAATGTAACGCTTTCTTCGGTTCGCGCTTTAAGTTTTTTCATTTATTTGTTAGAATGGCATTGAATGGTATAGAATAGTATTTTTTTATAAAATTTTTAAAATATTATTAAATACTTTATCTATATCTTTAACAATACTTTACTATAAACATATTTCAGCAGCTAATACAGGACAACTTGTTCAGCAAAAAGTGTATCTAAATGGGTACTATTTTAGAGACCACTTCCTTTCCTTTCTTCTCTCTCTCTCGGGGAGAGGAGTGTTGACATTGTTTGCGGATTGTTTGACATTTAAGAAAATTCTCACTATTTTTATGTCCCATTTAGTCCTTATATACAGTCAAATTTACGTGAAGTCGTAGGGTTAAGGAAAGTGTTTATAAAATTAGAATTACACTCAACTTTTCTGAAAATCATTTAATTATATTAAACAAAACAATCTTAAAATCTTAAAAACAATATTAATCAAAACAATCTAATCATTAATTATTTAAAGAAATCAATAATTTTGTATGGTTTAAATTAAATTTATTCTCTTGACTTCAGTTTGTATTTTCATAAATTTCTCTACAAAATAATTGTCTCCTAATTATCAAAAATACTCATTAATAACATCTAAGTAATGAAAAGTATCAATATTTGATATGTTTTTATTTGTATTCTTCTAATATTTAAAAATTTATAAATTATTTAAAATAAATAAAATTGGGTCGTATTTTGCTTTATTTTATGAGCATTTAGTTTCAGAGCAGTGAACAGCAAAAGCAGTTCAGCTCAGCTCAATTCAGCTCAATCCAAGCTCTAGATAAGTTACGTTTAGCTTTCAGCTCGTTTATTAAACAAATAAATTCAGCTTCAGCTCAGCTCAGTTCGGCTCACTGTCAAAGTTTTGCTATTAGATATTGTAATTCAATTTATTAGAAACTTATAAATTTAAGTATTTATAATAGAAATAAAGAATTCGAAGTTACAACGTATTGTTGCTTAAAGGTTATTGCATAATATAAAAAGTTTAGGAATTTTTTGAAAATAAACAGTAAAATTTCAAGAATACTGAAAAATTTATAAGCAAAATAATTTTAAAGCTGAGTTCAAATCAGCTCAGCTCACAGCTCTAATTATTAGAGCAGCTCGAGGTGAAGCTGAGCTGAAGATCGTATCACTGCTGATGCGGCCCTCTATTTCAGAGTATGTTCACAAAACTGGGACTGTTTCTACAGCTGGAGTTCATAATTACGAGTTATTTTCTAATGAATTTATTTTTTAAATCTATGAAATGGTTTTTGAAAATTACAAAAAGTGAAAAGTTGAGTGAAATGGATGTTCATAGAAGTGGTACTTCGACTGTAGCAATACTTTACTGTTAGCTGACACTCTGCACATTTCATAACAATCTGGTGTTAATGCCTAACTAAGAGGGCATGTTTGCCATTCTTCAAGTGTCTTCAAACGCTGGCCGCCTTTCTTTTGCCTGTCGAGGAAGGATTGAATATTGAATATTGAACATAAAACTGAAATCAATTTTTCCAAATTTTTTAAATTTGAATTTTACATTTTTAAAATGAATTTTACAATTATATTATTTTTATTTAATTTGAATAAATTAATCTCTATTAAAATAAATGTATATATATGTGTGTGTATGTGTGCATGATTTATGTGTCTATTTAGAGTGCGTGCGTGTGTACGAGTGGCGCCAATAATTGTTTACTTTAATTTATGTATTTTTAGTGTCCATCATTAAAGATTAGTAATAGAATATGACCACCGATTTATGAAATTATTTTTCCATTATATGAATTATTTGTCGGTAAAATTTAGGTCGAATTTTGAAATATGACCA
Organism: Microtritia minima; assembly: GCA_034699355.1. Taxonomy (NCBI): domain Eukaryota; kingdom Metazoa; phylum Arthropoda; class Arachnida; order Sarcoptiformes; family Euphthiracaridae; genus Microtritia; species Microtritia minima. The sequence continues at coordinate 15,780 of JAQIYA010000565.1, forward strand.
AAATATTAATTCTAATATCTTAAAATTGCAAAATTTAAAATCATAAACATATTAAATAAAATATAAATTTTTAAAAATTAGTCATAATCTTTACATTATTGATATTATAGTTGAGCGTATAGTGATTTCATGTATTTGTAATAAACTATTAAGTTTAATACTACAGTGCAATTAAATGATGACCCTTTTTAAGTGGTCAAACGCAACATTAGTTCAAATTAAACTATTTGATGTACAACTGATTTTATTAAATCTCATTCTATTATTATAATTTTAAACTTATTGTTGTGTGACAAGAAAATAGATTCGATAACTCTTAAATGTTAAGCTTAACAAGTTTGAACTAAAAATAGTCATTAACTTTACACTAATAGCAATTTATACAGTTGTGTGAATGTTAAATTAATTTATATTATTATTCAATATTTTATTTTATTTGGGTGACAATCAATTTAAGCTACAAATAAGATTGAAATAAATTTGATTTAAAAACTCATGTAAAAGTTTTTAAGTGATTTGTTGTAATTTATGATAAGAATATTTACTTTATTTTGGTTCTTACATGTAATACAAACAGACATTCATTTATCAATTTAAATTATAAATAAAACTTTAAAACCTAAGTAATTGATTGATTGATTGATTGATTGATTGAGAGAAATTAAATGAAAAAATTTTTCTATCAAATAAGTTGGTTTTATCCATAATAAGTTTAGTCCAATATTATTTGATTATTTTTATGTAATTTTTATCTCAATTTAAATAAATTTTATAATTTATTTAAATCGGACTATTAATCTTTTGGATAACATTAGTTTTATAATGAATATAATTTTAAAAATATTATATAAAATTCTTTTTTTGCAATTTCTATATGTAAAATTAATTTATAATAAAATTTTATAAGTAAATTATTAATTTATTATCATGAATCTTGCATAATATAAATGCAAATAATTTCGATTGCATACATTGGCAAAATTTTTCATAATTAAATATATAATATTAAAACTTATTTATTTTTATTTATGCTATTTATTAAATACACATTTACTATACAAAAAAAAAATAAATAAATAAAAACAATTTAAAACATTATAATTATTAAGTTAAGATATAAACAGATAAAACACAATTTAATATTCATCGTGACGTAACTAAAGTGCCAAAGGATTTCATTTGTAAAATGTTTAATTTATAATAATGTGTAAAATGAAAAGCAAATTTGCTTCATTTTACTTTCTAATTTATAATTTAATCTTAGAGATATGATGGTCAAAATGAGTTGAAATTAATCACGACTGACTGATTACATTTATAAATCCGGGTATAGTAAAAGTTGTCGGCTTTTCTCGGTTTATAAAAGTAAAGCGTGATAAATGACCAATTTTTTGCTATTATCAACTAACGTAAGCAAAAACAGGGTCTTCTTTTCAAAAGATGATTACTCGGGGCTACGATTTTGTTATAAACAATGACTCGATCGTTGGTTTTAAATTTTTTTAATAGTTCTCAAATTTATATTCTCATTCTGCTCAATATCTTGATTATATTAACATTGCAAATGAATAAAAACATATTTAGCTTTAAAATAAAGGCGACTATTATGTTTTTTTTTGTTACTAAAATTGCTTAAACACACCCTAATCTAAACGAACACTGGCTATAAATGATAAAATACTTCCTTGCATTAAATATCTGTATAACAATTAGATTTTCCTCAAAGTGTAAATGTTATTGAAAACATTATTTAAGACCCGCATATTATATGATTCATTATTTTAATTTTTGAAATTGGATAAATTTTCCACACCTATACAATGTTTCCGCTTAATAATTCGCATCAACCAATTTTAATTTAATATAATTTTTATTATTGTATAATCATTTGTTCTGCTGCTCAAAATTATTTACATGTTTGATACATAATATACGGATCTGTATATAAAATTTAATTCAGTCTTATGCGCATACATTTTATTTTGATTTACATGGAAATTTTCAATCAATTTTAATTTATTGTTTAACATTTATACGTTTTCTTTACACCTTTCTTCTACTGACAACCACTCTTGTGAGTATAGGCAACCACTGTCGAGCCTTAGCATTACAGTCTGTGTTTTTACTGTGCTTCCACTCATAGCCTACCATTAATGTATTTTTTTTAATAAATTACAATTTTAGTAAAATTGTAACTTTTAAATATATCTTTAATTAAGTCAGTTCTTAATCCTATGGATTTAATCAATTTTTAATACAAACTTTTATATAGTTATATATTGCTTGAAAGCAATCAAATTAATACTTAAAGTGGTGCGCACTGCGCATCAAATTCGTCTACATTTGAAAATGATTTGCATTTCATAAAATCAAACGCATCGAAATATACAATAAGTTAGGCTGATTGCAGTTATGGCAGAAACTAGTGCTTATACAATATGAGGTCGTTTTGTGCTTAATGCTGGTTATTTAGCTCATAAACGAGTGAATCATCAGTGATGATCCACCCGTTGTGGTGCCGCCAACGGATGATAATGACGCTGAAAAACAGTGACAAAAGCCCGGACGCATGAAACATAATTATGAAAATGTGATTTCCAACACAACAACACAAGGCATCAAAAGTGCGAATCAAATAAATTTGGTTTGCAAATGCCATGCTATTGAGAGGTCATGAATTAAACCGCAGCTCTTCTTTCCTCTCGTTTGAGGAGAGCCTCAATTTTTCGGAGTTTGCCCATTCAAGGAGAATCGCTGGCATCGCTGGCATCGCCAAATTTAATTATTGTAATTTTTGTCTCTCGTACATCCGTTGCTTAACGCAATCGCTCGCCAACTCTGCGCACTTTCATAGTTTTTTTCAATTTGAATTTATTTTTTTGATTATTTGTGTCATTATATGTGTTTCGCTAAATTCATTTTTTAATAAGTAAAGTTTTTATGTTAAAATATTATTTATACATCGCATAATTTAATTTAGCCTATATTCATATATATATACCTTTAAAATGGCATTTAAAAATTATATTTTTGAAATTTTAAAAATTTTGAAAAGAAAAAGAAATTAGTTTCTACGCGATGCGAAATTATCGTCAAAACAATCTGTGTTTTAGGCTCTCTTTGATTAATTAAGAGGAACACGAATTTGGCCGCAGGCGAGTCATGAGCGAGTCATGAGCAGGTTATGAGCAAAACGGGGCAAAAGTGAGCAAAAGTGAGCAAAAGT
>JAQIYA010000566.1:0-18988 GCA_034699355.1 Microtritia minima
GAGAGAGAGAGAGAAAGAAAGAAAGAAAGAAAGACAGAGAGAGAGAGAGAGAGAGAGAGAGAGAGAGAGAGAGAGAGAGATTTGAACGGACTCTTGGGTGTCCATTGTCGACCTCGTTGTACCGCAAACTTAGCCGATCGGCGAGAGTTCTATAAACGGTTATATTATTATAGTGAAGTGGAGTTATTCTCGAGTGAAGTATACCTTTGATGCGAAGCCACGCACCGCTTAAGTATTGCTAACGTGAGTCGAAAACGTCGCTTCGATACGATTCGATGATCTTATCGTATCTGAAGTGCCATTTGGAAAGTCTATCGATGAGATGCTGTACGTTAGTCTGTGTTGAGTGGACTGAGAAAAATAAAGCGCGATTTGTTTGACTTAAGCGTATATATTAATATCAGAAGTAGTATTCGACATAAATCAAAACCGACCCTATTTTGACCGCTTCGACGATTACCTAATTTTTAAAATAACAAATATACAACAAATAGATTAGCATTATTAAAAAACTGGCATTTGTTTATTAGTAAAGCAACACCTGTAACACCTTTTTATACTTAACTTATCTATGTTTTAAACTATAATTAAACAAACTTATCTATTATAAACTGAATATATTTTAATATAAAATCAAACTCAAACTTGGCTAACGATGAATATATTACAATACAATATAATGAATACATGATAATAATGTCTTATAAGTGTGTTTCAAACTGAACAATATTTTTGCTGACAATAGCCAATGCTTGCGCGTTATTTTTATTAATATACTAATCAAATAAATGTCATTTTTATCTCAAAAACCATATGCAGATTCTATAATAACATAATTGTATTAAAATATAGATGAAACAAATGTTTGCGTTACGACTTGGGATGGCGTGTCGTGTTGGCGAACCACTTCTAGCGGACAATTGTCTATAATTCCCTGTTTTGACGAATTCAATGGCGTTCCTTACAATACCACACGTAAGATCTATATCTTAACACAAGTCATTTTCAATTACTTGTCACGAGCGAGCGTTTACGCGTGAGATTCACACTATTGGAGCCATAATTTATACAGTCAATATTCGATTATTGCAAATCGGATTATTGCAACTTTCGATTATTGCAACAGTTTTCAAAAGCACGGATCGCAGCAGTATAATGTTAAAGTAACTCGATTATTGCAACAATTTTATTGAGCACCAATGAGTTGCAATAATCGAATATTGACTGTAGTAGAGCTTGAATATCGCATTGGATTATCTTTGATTTTAAAAAGTCGGATCCGATAGGATATGAAATTTTAGTCCTTTATTAAATTATTAAAAATTACACTTTATAAACATTACGCTTAATAAGTTGTTAATTCATAAGCAGTTTAGTTGCGCATTAGATTCTAAGAAAATGTTGCGATAGTGTGATAGCTATGATATTATGATCAATCGCTTGATATGAACGTACAATATTTGAAAATCTAAAGTTAGTCACGTATTTTTGTTTATTAGTTAAATTACTGAACATATATATAAAATGTTTTCAAATTTGAATGTTTTATAAATTTTGAAATAACGAAAATGCCTGATTCAGATAATAATCAAATCAATTAAAGTAATATCTCTAATATTGCAATCAAAGTAATAATAGTACTGTAGAGCTGTAGCATTATTAGCATTTTAAAATTAATACTACTTTTTAAATGATCGATAAAAAATTTTAAAAATCTCTGATATTTTTAAAATGTTGCCAAATCTGAAAAAATCAAATGAGGCGAAGTAAAGAAAAAGTTTATTGTTTTGCTTTTAGTTAGAATAAGTAACATAATAAATTCACTCTCCGTCTCACACTCTCTAAGCAAAACTTATACACCACTATAATTGTTTCAATAGGTCTACAGTTTCTCTCTTGAATTAACTGTTTTACTTATTTATACAGTAACTTACTTGCAGTAAGCAAAACCTTCAATTTTTTCTTCTCCGCTTTTATTTATTCTATGGTCAGAATGTGACATCAAAAAATAAAATTATTTATTAATATATATGATAATGTATGTTATAGTATAGTTTATTTAATTAATTACAGAAAACGCTTCTCGATTATGCTTAACGAATGGCAATTGGGCTGAAAAGGCTGATTATGATAATTGCAAACCATTATTAACATTAGGAGATTACGAGATTCTTAAGGTATAACAATGACAAACAAATTAAATGTCTTAAAATAACTAACTAACTATTTTTATTATTCTTAAACTAATGATTAATTATTACTAAAACACAATATTTAGTAAAAAAAATTAAATTTAAAAATCAATTACTGTAAAATTAATACAAACACAGAGTCTTTGGGACGCAAAAGAAGACGCGACTATTTATTATATCGGTTACGGAATTTCTCTCATCGCGTTAACAATTGCTTTGTGGATATTTTTATATTTCAAGTAAATCATTGACCGCATGTTTATTTTCATTGATAATTAATTTTTTAATGTTGATTACATGATTTACAGAGATTTACGGTGTGTTCGCAACACAATTCATTCAAATTTAATGATTACTTATGTGCTCATTGATATTACATGGATTATCACTGATACTCTTCATTCAAACCCGTCCCCAACTTCTAACAAAGTAATGAACATTTATTTCACATTAAAACGCGGTTCTCTCATATAGAAATGCGCTGCACTTAAAAGTTATCACATGACTTGCATATAATATTTTCATTTACCTTATTATAGCATCTATACAGAAAAATTATTTTAAAAATGTTTATAAAGTTAAAACAATAGCTTCTAAAAATACTTGCTTAAAGTATTAAAATATCATTGTTTTCAGTATTAATAAACTCAAACAAAACAGCCCATTATTAGTAAATGAATATACCATTAATTTAATTATTTTATACATATAACGATAAGCGTGAGTGTAGTCCTGGTTTAAGTTGTAATGCTTGCGAGAGGTAGTGCTCGTAGGATCGAACCTTACCGTTGCCAGAATTATTTGCCTGCAAAGGGTTGGCCAATAAAGTCAGGAAAGTCTTATCGGCCATAGCGTTGCCCACAACGACACTTTAGTAAAAGCCCTGTTTTTAATCGCAGAATCGTCTTCCTCTAGTAGGAAGTTGTTGTAACGAAAAAGTTATAACAATTGGTTACTAAAATTTGTTGAACATTTTACCACTTTTTTATTTTAAAGATACAAAAAAAATTTTACAAATAATATTTTTGGCATTTTATTTTGATGCTAATATCAGAGTTATTTTTAATAATAATTATTTTGCCAACTAATTCATGACAGTGTTAATAGTTTTATTGTTTTTTATGCAATATTTTTTGTTGTTCAGACGTTTGGAGAAAGCAAAAGTCTTTCGTCTCATCGCTGACAACAGATCAGATTTCACAACAGATCAGTTTTACTGATTATGAGAAAGAGTTTTGCTTACTCGAAATGTCTGAGAAACAAAAAATTATTCTGTCATCACAGTCAAGAAATAGTAAGCAAAATAATTATAATAATAATTATACTTTTTATGAAAAAATTACAATAAAAAATAAACTTTATATATAAAATTTATAAAATAATAAAATAGTATATAAAATAAATTACGTTAAATTACGATTTGTTATTCATCTAAACATAAAAATGACTTCAATGTTAGCAGTTTTTCTAAAGTTTGTCTTAACTTTACTTACAAATGGAATATAAATCTATAGATTATTTCAATTTAATTGAGACAATTTTTCCTTTTAAACTTCTAATGATCAATACGTTTAACCTCACAATTATTTTCGTAAATCTTATGCTTAAAAATAGAAAAATAGCTATTGTTTCAATGAAACAAAAACGTGGACAACTTAGCGGATTATCTTCACGTTTCACATAATGAATGTTATGTTTTTCATAAGTTTCTTTTGTCAATTTGGTGAACAAATCTTTGATAAATCACAATCAGTAGCTTATAAGCCATATTTGGCTTTACATGTCTTTTATATAATTTTTTTAAAAATCCTGTAAATTTATAGATTGCCCTGAAGTCATAGAGCATAATCTATTGCATTAGTTTATTGAAATGTTTTGCTAAACTCAATTAAATTAAAAATATAATTTATTGTTTTGCTTATTTAGTAAATTTCAATTGATAAGCATAATTATCTGTACATCATTTATTTAACCTATCGTTAAGTTAAAGTTACTCAACAAACAAATATAAAACATTTAATTAAACAATACCATAATTTCAGCAAATTATACAAACATTCAAAACATTATGGATAAAAATAAATTCATTCATTTACACTATTGGAATATTGATTGGGTTATTAATAAAGTAGCTTAACATAGCTTTCATCGGCACTATTGATGACTTTTTAGGATATGTCAGTGAATCGTTAGCTAATAATAAAGAAGAATAAATAAAAGAATAAAAACTAGTTTTCGAAAAATTAATTCAAACATTGAAATTAAGAATATGAATAGCGATAGGGAATGGTTAAGAGTTTGGAGTGTTATCTATTGAACACTAACATTATATCTATTGACAAAATATAATATAGATTTTATGTTGTAATTTCATTTCATTATCTTTTAGAATTTATAATTAAAGTTGACTTTACTTCCTGTAATCTTTAATTTACATACAGTTAAAACGTCTAAATGTTAGAATGTTTACAAGTATTAAAAATTTCTTAATGTCAAATTGATATCGCGTTTTTGACAACTTAATAGTCCAATCAAATGTCAATATATTTTTATCACTTGACATCATATCCTCATTCTATATCATTGGACTGAAAGTCCGATAAACAGATAAGCATTCAGAAATCCATAACCTTTAGATTTAGCCGAAAATTTTCAAAATCAAAATTAACTATAAATTAATATTGATAAAAATATAATTGCTTAAAAACAAATTTAACTCACCAGCAATGTTTTTCATCACTTACATCTGCATTCAGTTATACTTATTTATAACGCCATATTAGTAAAATTTACTTATAATATTTATATGATTATAATAATATAAAAGTGTAATAATTATTTTTTTAATACAATTAAAAGCCATTTTTAGGGAGAATTTTCTCCCTCGTGTAATCTAAATACAAGCCCCCCTGCGGTAGGCTCTTTATTAACAAAGGGAAAATTTTGGGATGCCACTAAAATTGGGCCTATACCCACCTATATATGCGAATTTCCACCCATATGCTCTTTATTAACAAAGGAAAAAGGTCTAAACGGACAATATAAGTATTATATTAAAATAAAGCGAAAATTCTCCCCCAATTCAATTGGTCAATCTACTTTATTTACTATATATTAAAAAATTTATATTTATTATGTACATTTTTTCTTATCAACTAAAAATCAAATAATGCATCTATTATTTAATTTAGGCAGAAAATTTGAAAAAGGATTACTAGTTAATCTCTTTCTAACATTATATTGCATATATCTTTTGAATTGGTGTACATTATACAGTCATTTTCACTTACTTGTCACTGGAGTGCAAATAAGATTTACAGCATTCACAAAAACATTCACGACATATCATATAATTTTCATAGTTTCAAAAATTGACATTTTGGAGAGAATTTTCTCCAAATTCTCCAATGTCTAAATTTACAATAATTAGATATGCTGTACATTTTTATATTCTATAAAAATCTTGACATTCGTAAAGTTTTAAATATTTTTAAAACTTTTTGACAAACAATGTTTTAAAATTCTAAAATAACTTTACTTAATGCGTAAATACAAATTTTTTTATTAAAGATCAAATGCACACAAACAAATAGTGCAAAATGATAAATATTGATTTTAAGTTTGATTTATTAAAAAACAAATAACTAAAGTATTATTTTCATATTATCGTTGAAAATGTTATTGAATATGAGAGTACTTGTGACTGTTTTTTCTTTCAAGTGATGACATAATATTCTCGCTGACAATAATATACTTGACAATATTATTTTTTCCTTTGTTTAGGCCTCATGTATTCTCGTTATATTACTAACTTATTTAATGGGAACAAATTTCTTTTGGATGTTTGTCGAAGGTCTATATTTATATATTTTGGTTGTTAAAACATTTTCAATAGAGCTCGTTAAGGTTCACATTTACGCCTTCATTGGATGGGGTAATGCCATCTTATTATTAAATATTATTAAATATTTGCTTATTTTGAATAACGCTTAAATTAACTTAAAAGTATTATAAAACAAGTATGAGCATCAAAATAAACTCATTTTATCATTATATTTAAGCGCTTACTTAAGCGCTTACTACGTTCGCGCTCTATATCTCATAACAACCATTGTTGTAATTAATCTTAACAATACTTAAAATAAATTTTAATAATAATACATTTCAACAATACTTTACATTTAACTAAACTAAGCTAATGAGCCTAAAATAGCATTTTAATCTCTAATGTCAAACTTATATCTCGTTGACAATTATACTCAATTTAAATGACACTAAATTTGGCCCATTTATGGTTCCTTCCCTTCATCGGGAAGAGACTGACGAACAGATGGACAGACATCTCAAATCCATAAGATAGCTTTTGTTAATATCCAAATCAAAATTGTTAAAAGCAAATTAAAAATATTTTTTAATTCTTAAGAATTTTTAGGCAATACTTTGAATGCAAAATTAAAAAGACATTTTGCCGGAAGTGCTTTATGATTAATTTATAAAGGTTTAAAAATTTCAATATTTAAAAATAAGAATATAAAAATTTAATTCTATTAAATAATAATTTTTAATATTAAGTTTTTATTTGAACTTATTTATATTATATTATTAAAACAAAAGTAAAAATACCAGAAATAGCATTTCTTTATTATATTTATACGTTTCATTACGTACAAATTTAGGTTTACCAGCTATAATGGTTATCATTTGGACACCTGTTAAAGTTTACTTCACAAAAAATAATTCTTCTGAACCATCGGGGTATGACTATAGAATATTCACCAATTTTCTTATAATAATTTGATAAACTTCTATTTAAAAAAATTATTAAATTTCTATATTTATAATCATTAAAATAATTATAAATAAATTATTAATAATAATTAGATAATATTAATTATATTTCGACAAATAATCGATATTAAATACAAATTTTTAGACAAATCAAAAATAAGCGTCACTAAAAAGTTTAATATTTTAATGCAGCTGTCCATGGCAAATCAAAGATTTGTACGACTATATTTTCATATGTCCTATTATATTGGTGTTGCTGGTAATTATTATAATATTATTATTTCTATCTTATTTTCGTGAAAATTTATTAAACTATTATACCCAACAGGTTAACATATTTTTTCTCGGAAAAATAATGTGGGTATTGATAACGAAATTAAGAGCCGCCACGAGTGCCGAATCGAAACAGTATCGGTATGTCTCGCAATCAATCATCAAAATCCAAATAAATTTAATTTAGTTAATGGTTAACAGTAAAGCGGCGAAAGCACTGCTGGTTTTGATTCCGCTCTTAGGAGTGGCGTACATGCTCGTACTCGTCACTCCCACTCATCCAACAGCGAAAGTCGTCTTTCAGTATCTTCAGGCGACGCTCGTGTCTACTCAAGTATGACCAGCTATTTCTTATAATAACAATTTTTCATTTGAATCACATTTTATTTGGTCTGATAGGGATTTACGGTAGCAGTACTTTATTGCTTCTGCAACGGAGAGGTATTTGTCTATTAAAAATTAAACAAAGAATTTGTAATTATAAAGAATTTCTAATAAAAAACAGGTAAGAAATTCGGTGCGGCATCACTTCGAGCGCTTTAAGCTTAGAAGAACATTACGGGGCGGCGAATACCCGGTCGGACAGCGAAACACGTTTGCGTTTCGATCGCTGAGATATGGCGAGAATGTGAAACTGTATCGGACTCGAGGCGAACGCGATCGCGGCTCATGTATTAGTTTCACCACCACTACCACATACTTGAGCAACAATTGCCATCAGTCCAAGTCTAACCGCACTTTGACCAATGGCTCGGCTGCTAATGCGGCCGTTGTTTACGGACCGGTGGGCCAGCATTGCTCCGAAGACATTCTCTAAATATATCGATATTTATATAAAACACATAAGTTGTGTGATTTAATGTTCGCGATTCAAGTTTTACTGTATTCTATGTGTTCATGCATTAGAATTACATATTCACATAACTATTATTTATCGTTACGTTAATATTAACTAACTGTCAGAATCGATAGAATTGTAAAGTTAATCGTTCATAATTTTAATTAATTTTGATTTTACTTGACATCAGTACAATTATAATCTAAAGATATATTTTCTTATAATTTTTCGAATCAAGTATCGCTATAATAAAAATGCATAATTAAGTAGTGGACAGATAAGCAAAAATCGATTTCGTATACAATAATCAAACTCATTTATAAATTCATTTATAAAATCATTGCCTCGTTTTTTTGTTGTAAATTAGTGCAGAATTAAATCTAAATTCAAAACATAATTATAAACATTTGAAAAATACAATTTTTGCACATAAATAAAACATATTTGCTATTCTAATACTAATTGTGTAAAAATATTATTTGTATTCAATTCAAAATCAATTTCTAAAAAATGAAAAGTTTGTACTTTAACAAGAAAATTATTATTGTAGTATTTCTGTTTAATTCTGACAAATTATAAACTCAAGTTATAATTATAATTTTGTTTATCAATAAAGTAACATGTTATGTATTCAAAAATAGAACATCTTAAAAGTTTTTTTATTTTTTTGAAAATAAAAAATGTATTTTTACAGCAAAAATTCCATGAATACATGTAGATATTAGGGAATTTTGCAATCATTATTTGCATCATGTATTTGTTATTTGAGATATTTTCGAAACCAATGTTACACTATTCACACTATAAAATTTTCTGTCCCAAGTGTGCAATTATTTACCTTCTCTGTATGCAAACACATTTGATTTTAAAATTTATTTTTGAATTTAGTTTTAATGTATGTTAATTGAATAAAACAAAACAGAAAATGTTTGCAATTACGTATCACTTAAGTATATACTTTAAGTTTATATATTAATATTGCAATGAAAGGTACACAAAGTACTGTTAAGCACATACTAAGCATGAATAAATATTCTTATATAAAGTGGTATAATTTTATTTTCAGTAGTTTAGATTATGGAAGCGAATAAAATATTATCTTAAAACTTCTTCATAAACAAGAGCTTATGTTTGTTAAGTTTGTAGATGTGAAGATAAATAGCTAGTCAAACGATGGTGAAGTGTTTTCACGGTCTTTCATCATCAAAAAATCTTTGTAGCAAAAAAATATGTCGCACAATCAACTATTTGCTTACTATATTCTGTCTCGACTTAATGGAAACATCGCTGTTTAGTAATAAGATAGTAAGTTAAGTTAATAGAGTTAAGATAATTCAGTTCATAATCAAATAAACTAATAATTATTATTGTCAATGAGAGAGAAAGTCTAAAGTTGTAGTGTTTAACTAAAAATTATGAGCTATTAATTTAGGGCATCGGTCGACAACGCGTCTGTCATTTGGTTGACTTTGCTCGACCCAAATTCATATGAGACCAAATTTATGTAACAGAAAAATATCTTTATCTCTTCGCTTGATTGCAATTAGTTATGCGCTGATGTTTGTAAAGCCTATAAACAGAATGCTGTTTAGAAGAACTTGAATTACATTCAGAGTAAGCATTCAAACAGAAACAAAATGAAAACTACTCAAACAAATTCGCAATAACTTAATTATGAATTTTTGAATCATTCAAAGCAATTAAAAATTTAATCTGCTTATAAATTGATTGCTAAAAATCCAACGGGTTTGCCAAACACGAAACAAGTGTATCCCACCATAAACAGCATTAAAGCGCTATTTTGTATCTTATTTTGAAATACGCTTTAATTAAAACATTAAACAGCGTTTTACTGGAATTAGTGTTACTTAAAAGTAGAGTTAATAGCGCTATAATTGATCATTTAGTTTATTTTATTTAATTTTAAAAACTATTTTCAGTTCGCAATTAACTTTATTCTCTTTGCATAAATTTAATTTAAATTAATAATTGCAATAAAAAAAGCTTATTACATTGAAAACATTGAATATTAAGCAAATAAAAGTTCACATTTACTCCAATTTTGAACAAAGTATTTATGAAATCACGTTTTTTCACCAAAATATTGAGCGCAAAACTTGCGCAAATCTAAATTAATTAATTCATAGCTTTCAAGTTCATTTGAAAATAAAAAACTTTTACACTACATTAACAAATAGTTAATTCTATGAAGAGATAAAGATAAGAATATTATCAATATTTGCAATAGAATATTATGCAAAGTATTATCTCTGTTGCATTATTTTAGAACAACATTGATCAACAATGATGCGCATTAATTTTTAATTGATGCACATATAAATTTGGTAAATTATATCAAATGTTTAAATAATCACTTAATAATAAATTACATTTATTAAACAACTAGACTTTAAATTTTTAATGCATTCGAGCATAATTTAATCAACAATACTGTATAAAAGTTCTGTTTTTTCTTAAAGGAATTTGAGAGTGAGATATGAAAATTTCATATCTATATTTTTTATGTAATAGTAAATAAAGTTTTAGTTTGAATAACAAATGCATAATATCGGAACATTCTCATGTATGGGTTTCTAATGATTAGAAATGTAAATGATTAGAAAAATTTATGGTAAACTAAAATCAGTTTTTGAATTTATAGTAAAATTTATAGTAATTGTTATACTAATTGTAGATAATAATAAAAAAATATTTTCTTTTTATTAATCAAGTGAAATGAATTATTACATTCTATTTAACGCATTGTTTAATTATTTACATAAAATTTTAAAACTATATAATATTTCTAAATCTTTAAAGGAAAACAAGTTAAGGATTCAATTTCAAAACAACTGATAATTATTTAACTTATTATCAAAACTATTACTTTTTAAAAATAAGATATATCTATTTAATTTACGAATTTAAAATTCTATTAAAATCTTTAATGCACAATACATGTGTATTAAAATAAATGCATATATTTTACGAAATCACCGTTATTATCAATTAGTCAAAGAATCACTTTAAATATTCAGATATGATGTTCAAGATTTTTTAAGAAAATTTTTGTATTGTTTTAAAAAATTAGAATTTTGGCATCAATTTTTCTGTTTCAATATCCTTTTTAACATAACAAACCAAAATCGTTAATTGGTATCTCTTGCTATACATTTACACACTTTATCGTATTCTGTTCTTTTTATAAAATCTATATTTTCGGACTTTAATCCAACCTTTTTCAAAGCGGCAAATAATTATATCATGACAATATCAACCAGATTATGACAGTAACAAAATGAAATTTACAAAATAAAGGACAATTAATTTTTTTAAAAAGTTGAAAAATCAGGACCATTTCGAAACAATAAAAATTTAATTTAATCTCTATTTTTGATTTTTTATCGGGAAGTTATATTGTACTGATGTAACAATTTTCGGGAAAGAGAGTAAAAATCGGTACATTTGGTGACTCTAAATATTAATGCATCATTAATAATGATTCATTATAATGTCAATCAATGTCATCAAATCCTAATTTTAAACAGTGTACAATTTTTTATATCTTTCTGATAGATTCTTGTTTTATGTAATTTTTTAATATTTTTAACAAATGCCAAGTGTTCAATCAAGTGTTGAAACGCCAAAATTAGATAGTGTTTAATTTATTACTTTCCATATCTTTTGTTAGT
This sequence comes from Microtritia minima, assembly GCA_034699355.1. Classification (NCBI taxonomy): domain Eukaryota; kingdom Metazoa; phylum Arthropoda; class Arachnida; order Sarcoptiformes; family Euphthiracaridae; genus Microtritia; species Microtritia minima. The sequence goes on from JAQIYA010000566.1 coordinate 11,784, forward strand.
ATGCAGAGGCGCCAACTCGTCATCTAAAATATTTCTTTTTTACAATTCATAAACAGCTTAACTCATTGCACTGTACTTCAATACTTTACAGTAATTCATATATCTATGCTGTTGTAATAATGATGAGTTTAAACTGCTAAATACTCAACTTTAATATATTTAATATACTTTTTAATGCTTTTTAATACTTTCATAAAGTAATTTTAATTTACCATAATATTTATTTATCTTAACAACTTTGACAAGTTTATCATAATAAATATCTTACACTCTCACACATTAACTATCTTTTAAACTTTTAGCGAAATTTTATTTTCATTCAATAAATGAAATGTTGATTAGATATTTGCTTAATGAAATATATTTCTACTAATAATTTTTTTTTGTATAGCAATGGTTCAAAATTCTGATAATTAAGATTTAAATTACACTTAAATTATAACAATTTAATTTAAATTTTTTATAATTTATGATATGATAAAATGTTTAATAAAATGTATATTTAAAAATATTTTTTGTTGCCATTAGACGAGATTGAAAGTGAAAACATACCTTTAAATGATTATCCCAATAAGTTTATCATTTACAATGTATTTATTTTTTTGCAAAAATAACTACAAATTCATATATGAATTTATTAAAAAGTATATAAATTAAATCTTTGTTATTCAATTTTAGTCACGTTCATAAAGGATTATCAAGTATTTACAAAATTTGTTATCTCCCATCAACTATTCCAACAAACAGTTCTAAATATAAATATAATTTAATAATCTTAGAGACACGTGAAATTCTTACAGAAATAAGTTTGATTTAAAATTTAATATCTATAAGTTTTAAAAGCGAAATATGAAAATTAACAACATTTAAAATTAAAAAATTTAATTATAAAAAATATTAAAAAATAAATAATTAAAATTAATCTCAACGTAAATGAAAATTGAATTAAAGTAAAATTAATAAAGTAAACGCATTAAAATGTAATTAAACGCAAAAATTTCTGTAAATTTCAGTCAAATTCGGTAATAGGATCGAATTTTTTTTTCAAATTCAGCGGTCAAATTCGGTTACCAACCGAAAACGAAGAACCCTAAATATACTGTAGTGGTATGAGTTTCACACACTCATATATATAGGTGTATATTTGAATATACATATATATACACTTATATGAAATATTTTGCCGGCATAATGCATATTTCCTGTGTTGTCTTTATAAAAATATATCCAAATATTGGTAAAACGCTAAATAATTTTGTGAAAATTTCATAAATATAATACCACAACCGAAAAAAAAAATTAAATGCACTAATTTTTTTCTCCAAAAAAATAATCGTATTTTAAAAATTCCTTGATTATCAGGAAAATAAAATAATTGAATCAGTGATTTCTGAAAATTTTCAAAATTTATTACTTACAGTTATATTAAAAGTTTAAACCAAAATTTAAATCACTGAAAAATGCGTTAACCTTAGTTAATAAAATTAAAAATATTATAAAAATCTAGATCTAGTTTATTGAAATATTATTTTTTGCCAAACGTTTTGAGAGCAGTTGTGCGTCAGATCAAGTTATCTCGATTTTCAAGCAATAGGTTAAAACAAACACATCATCAGACTTGGATTCAATTCAATGACGGCGACAGAGAAACCGACAGAAGGGGAAAAAGCGCTGAGTTGGGCAAAAACAAAAAGACGATTGGATGCCTGTATCTCCCGTATCATGGTTTGAGTAAATAATACTCTGATATTGCAATACTCTTGAATGAGCACAAACACGTAGCACTTTCACGTGGTTCGGCTCACATGAATGGGGTGTCGATTATAAAAGCCGGTGACGAACGTGTTTCACACTTGCATTGGTGTTTGTTTTCTAACTTTACGCTCGCTTTCAATCGTTGCGCTCCTCTTACGGATCAAACTAATCATCAAAATTGAAATTATCATTCGGAGTATTAGTTTTTTATTTTAAAAAAAGTTACAGTTGTTATTAGTTGTGATTGAGAAACCATCGCTAACATCCCATTCACATCCTCTTCATTTATCAAGAATTGCGGCAAAATTATTATACCTTATATTATCGTTTGGAAACATATTCAACAGAGATAGAGATGGCATTTATGATGCCTGTTGTGAGAAACGATTATGATATCTATTCGACTTCACCGCCGAAAAATAAAGTGGCGGTTTCGGTGAATAAAGGCAAACAACAGACGCAGAAAAAGCAGTCACAAGTGAATCGAAGACCGCAAAGCAATAGCATCAGTATAGCGATTCTTCAGCACAAAAAGCAGAGACCGTCACAGAGAGTGCACAGTCTGAGTGTGACCGACCATCACAGCGATCGCATCGAAACCAATTCCACCTCGAATTGCAATTCCAGTTCGGAAAGTTTGGAGATATTGCGAAAAATGATGCATTTTGTGCACCTCTCCTCCAACGAGTCTCAGCAAAAGCAAAAGTCATCGCAAAGCGCTAAGAATTTGTGGTCATTCAAGATATTCAAAAGGAGAAACAATTCGCTCAGTTCTCATGACGTCTCCTAACATATGCCTATTTGTGTTACTTTATTAGAGCTTATTCTGTGAAACTTATATTTAATGATGTATTTAAAACTTATTTTGTATTCATATAATAATATATTTTTTATTGACAATAAAAATATTTTGATTACTTTTACTAAAATATTTTATTTATCACATATTCATTGATGCATTGATACTTGTGTATGCGTTACACCAATACTATCGTAACTAATCATAAAGTAATAGTATTCAGTATTTATTCTCGAGATCATCATTTTTAGGTCAATCATACGAGTTTTCATTACGATTGTGATAAACATGCTGTTGTAAATGTTGTAAATGTTCAGATAATTTTAATGCTAACAGTTTTATTTACTGTTCTCAGAAAAAAAATAAAATTGGCGATATTAGGATTAAATCACATATATATTGAAAATTATTTAATATTTCGAGTCGAACTCGATTAATAACCAAATTATAAATAAAATTTTAAAAAACATTTTATTATCAGTTCAACAGTTTATAATTGTTAATATTTTTAGTTATTGAGACATATTTTATTTAGATTTTAATTTTTAGCTATTATTTGGTAAATTAAATTTAACATAAATAAAATTTTTACGTTGGATTCATAAAGAATCGTAATTTATAAGATAATATAAAGTTAAGCTATAATTAAACATTATTAATGACATTTTGGTCCTCAATTTTTGTTGAACTTCCTTAAATCTAATCCATTGGATATAAACAAAAGTTTCATTATTTAAATATATCGGCAAATCCCATACAGTTTCAAACATTTAGTTATATCACACACAATGTAAATGTAGAATATATTACAGTACAGTCGAGTAACTGCTATAGTCATTCAATATCAATGTTAAAGTGAATTTAATGACGGAACTAAAACTTGCGGATTATATTGAAGTTTATATTGAATTTTATATTGAAGTGTCGCTTTTGATTTCTATTCGATATCTTCGTCATTCAATTCTATACGCTTTATTCTATTTATTTTAGTTGATTATCAAACTAATAGTGAAGTGACATTACGGACACAATGTTGTTATCATAGTTAATATGATTGACAAACAATTCGTTTTCATTAAAAGATGTTCAGGCAATGCGCCAATTATTACGTGTTTGGCTCCAGACGTTCATCGTTGAGCAAAACAACATTTACCGTACTGTACATACTTTACTGTACATACTCTGCTCTCTACATGTATATTCCTTTACAAATAACTTTTATTGTGAGCCTAAATAGCTTTATAAATATAGCCAAACGCCGGCTCTTTTTAATAGGACACAGAAAATAACTGATATCCACACCATTTATGGCCACTCGTCAGACAATTTTAGAGAATGTGTCTGTAATATTAATTAATTTTAATCTAATTTAATAAATTGTTTTCGACTGATTAACAAAATATAAAATCTTTATGATTTTGTTTTTTAACATGTTATAAGTACAGCATTTTTATAATATTTTAGAAATCATTACACAATTATTTTACAAGACAGTTAAATGATTTAACATTATAATTAAATCTTTTGAGAGCTTTAGAAAATGAACTCATTTTCATAATCAGTCATATCTAAACAGTTTGTTGGCATAAGTTTGAAATTGTTTTTAATTGTAAATCATTAAAACGGACATTTGGGAATTAACCTATGTTTATATTTGTTGATCATTATGATATAAGTTATAAAACTATTAAAATTCTTTGCGTATATTTGTACACACTTTTTGTGAGTGTAATTACATGTATTTATACATGTAATACAATTACATTTACATGTAATTATAATTATAACAAAAATATTTCAGTCAGTAATCAAATGGTTATAATTTAGAAATTAATTTAAAATTCACTTTTACACTGTAATTAAAATATTAATGTAACAAAATAATAATAATAATAAATATTCCAACTATTAAATATAAATTATATTGCGTCAGAGGAAAAAAACTTATTTATTACTTCAAAATTTTTGAAATAAGAAATATATGATGAGAATATAATATGATTTTTATTATTTATTTAGTAATTTTTAATTGTACATTACTAAGAATATATCAATATTTGATATTAAAACTCTTATAATCTATATGTGGATAAACTATCATTTCATGGAAAGTAAATCACATGATAGAGTGAGCTTAAATTACTCAATAGAGATATTCTTTGATATAATAATTAATATTATCATTATTATAGCGCAATAGTTTTGCTAACATTGTTAGCGCCACATCATTGATAGTTGAATTTGAATTTACCTCTACTTTAAATTCTTTATTCAATTATATTTTCATTTAGCATGACGTTTGTTCTTTGTTATCATATCATATCAATATTTGTTTTGTAATCTTTAAATCACAAATAAATATCAAATGGTATTTAATATTTAATGCCATCTTTACTGTACAACTGTATAATAACATATTAATAATAAACAGCCAATAATATTAATTTTCATATAACATCATTTGAAATTCCATTTGATTTTAATAATTAAATTCTATAATTTAAATATTGCGTTATAAATAGTTATTGCGCTATAAATGAATTTATATGAATAAAAACAGTATAAACATTAAAACATGAAATGCCGTCGTTTGCGTAAAATCATGAATGTTTGAAATGATTTGCAAACAATGTACGCGTACGAACTCACGCATACATCTATGATTGTGCTTTTAATTATAATAATATTAATAATATTAACTATACATATACTGCAATATCAAATGAACGTAAAATCCCTGATGCAGACTATAGTCGAGTCAGATGTACGTCTATGCTTGTATTAAATATCCAGACGTGATGTTCAATTATACGCTGTTATTATTTTTCAAACTTATTGATATTTAATCAATAATTTATAAATTTAGAGAACAAATAAATATATGAAAATATTAATACAGGTGTCAATAAAATTTCATTTAAAAAATCAGACGACACTTGAATAAAGTTAGAGAGAGTTTACTTTAAAGGTTTATAACCTTATTATTTTGTCAAATCGCGGCATATTTGTTGTGTTAATCTTTTTTCTAGACTTAATAATACATTTCTATCAATGATTTTATATTTTACTTTTGCTTTTGGAAAATACTGTATGTTATTGAAGAGTCATTGAACTTTAAACTTAATTGATGGATACGGTTGTACTTTGTGTTGTACTTCGCACAACACATGGCGTGTGGAAAAACCTATTCTTTAGTTTACTAACCGTTTTTTGGTAAAGAAAACATTGCAGATAATTGAAAGACAAAATAATATTAATTGATCCAAAATAATATTTATAAATTGATAAATAACTGTATACGGGGTTTAAAATATTAGAATTTTGAAAAACTTAAGTATAAATTAATATTCGGATATTTCGAGCAGTAAAAGACATATACCTATTGAAAATGGGTAATAAATAATTCATAAACCTGTGTCAATAAAAATAAGATTTACGGTTAAATAAAAAATTTTACGATATGAGTTCTATCTACAAAGGGATATATAAAAAATTTACTTATTTAAATGATATGGTAATAAAAATTATAACTAAAATAAATTTTTAATTTATATAAAATAAAATTAATAACTTTTAATAAATTAACTATAATAAAGTAGCTAAACTAAAGAATAAGTAGTGATATGCTTAAATACTCTATATATGCAAACTCATTGTATGATTTAAAAGTATTCAAAAAAATCAATACTGTTTATAATACTTTTCATTTCTTGTAAGTGAAGCCAACCTAAATGACCACAGTGTACATTTCAATAAATCAACACACTGTTAAATCTAGATTTAAAGTCGATTATAATTATAATCAACGCACCATATAGTTAACTATCCTTTATAATCAGCAAATTTAATTTTAAACTTTTTTATACACATATACAGTTATGAGTTATAATCAACATATTAACAAATAAAAATGAGTTGATAATAATGGTAGTCGATTGTAACTAATGACCTGGTACTTTGTTCAGCTCATTTGGATACTTTAAAGAATTCAAATTTTGTTTCAAATTATGATATCGTTTGTTATTATTTTGTTACACCGATACAGCTATGAGATAAAAAATAATGAAAAACAATTCAAAAAAGTAAAATTACTGTCAAAAAAAAATTATATTAAGAATTATTTAAGATATAAATACAGACAGTATATTCACTAATTTTTGCAAAGGGAAATGACATATTTTATAAAATTTTAATTATTTTAAGTTCTACATTAACTACATATGTACACTATTATATGTTACACTCTCACAAAATTCTCCACTCCTTAATCAGATAGGAATGAATAATTGAAACTCACTGATTATGAAACACAACATCAAACTGTTTCACAAGTGTTCGCTAATTCAAGGTTTTTGGATTAAAATTATAAATAATAAAATCAGACAAAGCAGACATTTTAGCTTTGAATTCAAAATACAATTTATATAACTTAGTTTAGATTACTTTTGAGGCAAGTTTTAGTTTTCTGATTTTTTCTGAGGCAAAGATAACAGATATATTTAAAATGTTAGCCTTAAAAGTAAACTAAACTAATTCTACATATAGAAAGATTAATATTTTTAGTGAAACAAATAAAAATTGCTGCCTTAAAATTACAATCTAAACACTATAGATGGCGCTCATCACACAGAATCCGCTAAAGAGAAATATT
>JAQIYA010000567.1:0-18988 GCA_034699355.1 Microtritia minima
AAACAATGAAAATGTCACTTTATTTTCATTTTATCTATTATGTGTTCATTTGATTAAAGATCATTGGATTCATATTTATTTTTCATTGATAGACTTACAATCTATTGAATATTAAATTTGATTTATGCTAAACATTTGTGTTTATAATTTTTTTTATTTTTATATATATATATATATATATAGATGAAAGACATTATTAAATAAATTTATTTTATAATAATTACATTAAAAAATAATTAAATAATTTTTTATTTTATTTTACAAAAATATTTGACAAATAGATTTGTTTAAAATAGTTTGTGTAGTTTAATTGTACAAACTTTAATTAAATTAAAAATTGTCATTTCATTCATTTCGCTGCTGTTCGTGGTTTCTTTTAGTTCGTTTTTTGTAAACTGGCGACGAATTGTGCTGAACAGGAAAAGTTTCTAAATTAGTTGGAGCTAAGAATCTAAATATAAAGTGAAAAACATTTTATTTTAAAAATGCTGCGAAACTTTTTTAAAAACAGTGCACAGCTCTATGAGAAGCGCTAAACGTTTTTAAAATGTAACGAAACATTTTCAAATCGTAATTAATGCAATGTTTATACAGTATTATTTTAGTTCACACGTGGGCTTGAATTCAGACTAATATTGATTGCAGTTAATAAATGGAAGTTTTAATTATAATTAGTGAATCGCAAATTATCAAATTGCAAAGTACAACATCGAATCGCACACATCAGCGAATTGGTAATGAAAAGCGAGGGCTTATTATCGGTGATTATAAATAAGGGTAACAATTAAAAAGAAATTAACTATTAATTAGTTTAAATATTGTAATAGTATTAAATACTTTATAATTATTGTAAAATAATAATAATAATAATAATTTTTATGAACTTTTAGAATAAAAATAAATATTTATTTCAAATTAATATATAATACTTACAAATATATCAAAGCAATAACACCAATAAAGTAAACAAAACTATTATAGCCTTCAATACTATTGTCAAACAGTTCGACTGATTCCATATTCAATTTAATAAAAGCATATTTTATAAATTTATAATTTTCATTTTAACAAATTCATGATATACTTGATTATGCAAGTTATATCTTATTTACGCGATTGAATGTTTGGGTTTGCGCTTCGCCAAGCAATTTAGCTATTATTATCTTGTTTAAAAATTATCGCTGCGTTTGAGTAGTGTCTTGAAAATCATGTCTTATAAGCAAAGATTGTGGTTTTCGGTAATAAAAATAATAAAGATTATTAAGTTTCTTTAGACAGGCTTTGGTTATTTCGGTTAAATGATAATAATAATTTTGATCAATTTATAAAATTATTGCTTTGAACTTATTTTTAGGCGTTAATTTAAACTTAATTAATATTTAAGCGAATTTAGAATTATAATGACAAATGCGTTTCTAACCTAAACACTTACCTTTTATTATAAATTTATTTTATGTGCAATGGTTTACAAGTTGGCGTTGAATAACGGACTTTGTATTATAATCTTATTATTAAGTCTTCAAATATTTTAATCAGCGCTTACTAAAATAATGATAACAAGAAATTTTAGTTAAGCTTAAATTTTAATTAAGTTTAAACTTAAGTTAAATTTTATTTCGAAAGCAAAATTTTCAAACTTAAACCTATAAAAATTAACACACAAGTATGATAATTATTAAATCATAATCAATTAAATTATTAGAAATTTAATTTTTCTATATTTAAAATTCTCGATATTAAACCAAAATAAAGTAAAGTAAATATCGCGTATTGATATAAATATAATTCATTGTAGAATGTATTAAAAATAATCAATTAAAATTATAATTATTTAAGCTATTCAAAGATGAAAATGTATTTTTTTGCTTAGAGGTTTGTTGAATCCAATCATTAATTTTATTTAAATAAAAAAAAGTCAATTAATATAATAATTATAATTTTATTCGCATAAAGCCATGATTTACACAAGGAGTACATACGATTCAATTATAAAGTAATTTTTTAAAATTCAAACTTGCTTTATATATTGAGAAAAAAATGTACGCAATATGACTTTAAAAGTCACCATAAATTTAGCTGATAAAGTGTTATTATCAGTCGCTATAATAAGCGCGATAACACCAGTTTTTCTTTCATTTGGTATTTTTTTTTCTTCTGTAAAATGATTAAACGAATAGATCAGCTAAAATAATGTGCATGAATTGTGGAAATGCAACGAAATAAACTGATCATTTAGTTAATCATTAAGTATGACAGACTGAACTTTGTCTTGAAATTTTACGACTAACTTAAAAAAATCATTAAACAATAATAATCTGTTAACAACGGCTAAGCAAACATGTTTGACATCGATTTTTTCATATCGCTTTCGCTTTTACGTGTCAAATAAGTCGCTATAAAGCCAGTAAATGATCATATCGTTTGTGGTTTCATTAATTTTATTTATTTGGTTGGGTTTGGCGTCTGTTGGAAGGCAGTTCTGGATACACCGAAACTATGTCGACAAACTCGCGTATGTGTTCGAGTACGGAAAGAAACGGGTGGAGAAGGTCAACACGCGGGTCAAACTGAAACAGAGAAAGTTAAGTCGAGTCCATGACAAGTATGATGAAGAAGAGGCTGAAGAGAATGACGTTTTTAATGATAAAAATGGTTTGTTTTGTTCGGTTGTTAGCAATTTTTATTGATATTTTTAAATAGATATATGACATTACTAAAGATAAACTTTTCGTTTACTGACATAATAGGTATCCAAGTTTTTAAAGTAATTTCTAGAATAGTTTGCGTAATTATAATCAAAAAATTACTCTATATTTTAAATTAGAATAAATTTTATTAAGAATTTTTTCAACTTATTAAAAGCATAACATATTCTTAAACACCTGGAATTTCACTTATCAGAGTACAGTTATTGATAATTTATGGCCCCCTTTGATAATTTATAAGTATCAAACGCTATTTTTAATAAACTTTTTGCAGTCATGTATTTTACTATGACTACAAAAATAAATTTTATGCATTAATCCATTATGCAAAATATACATTTAAAAGCATTCATGACTTGAATGACTTGTTTTGAGGTGTTTCGAACTCGTATTTAGTTAAAATGTTAAATATCTATCAAATAAAAGATAGTTCAAATGCCATGAAATACGTTCCTTTAATTATAAGTTTAGTAAAATTTTTAAGACCGATATTTTAAAATTAATTAATTAAAATCAAATTCTCAATCTGTTTAACATAAGAGTTAAATTTTAAGACATTAAAAATGAATTTTAAACCATTATTGGCCAAAGAATATTAACGGCAAATACATGATACCTAAACCCCTCAAATCTACCTCAATCTCTAGTTAATAAATGCGGACTAAATTTAGTATTCACTCTATCTATGATTTATAATTGCGATGAAATGTTTTTTAACGTTAATATTTCAGACATGAATGGCTTATCAAACGGATATAAACGAAATCGTTCGATGAGTTTAAACATAAGACCAGATAAGCAAGAGTTTCAGATGTGCGACATCACCGAATTCATTCGTGTCGGCGTTCAGGCCATCGTCGACGACGAGGTCACCAAACGATTCGCCGCCGAAGAGCTCAAGTCGTGGAACTTTTTGACGCGAACCGACAAGTTTTATCACTACAACTCACTTCGTTTGGCCATCATTTGGTTCGCAGGCTTTCTGTTTCGCTATTTGTTTCTGTTTCCCATTCGCTTCGTTATCACATTCGTTGCCGTCCATTGGCTGCTGGTCTGCACCGCTCTGATCGGTCTGTTAAGGGACGGTCAGACGAAACGACGGATCTATTATTACGCCAGTATAATGTGCTTTCGAGTGCTGTCGCGCGGCTTTTCCGCTATCATAACGTATCACAACTCGGAGAACAGAGCGAAAGGCGGCGGCATTTGTGTGGCGAACCACACGAGTCCGATCGACATCGCTCTCCTCCACTGCGACAACTCGTACGCTCTCGTCGGTCAATCGCATCGCGGCTTTCTTGGCCTCCTTCAGCGCGCGCTCGCCAGAGCTACCCATCATATCTGGTTCGACCGATTCGAGATTAAGGACAGATTAGGTAAACGATGCGCTCCAACACTGACACTCTATTCAAAGCCATATAAACTCTCACTCTCTCTCTCTCACACTGTCTCGCATCTGCATTATGTAACAAATTTATCAAAATTGCGTTTCAATTGATAGCTTTGTATTGTGTCTATAAATAGCTGTGTCGAAGAGGCTCCGCGAGCACGTCGAAGATAAAGATAGACTGCCGATACTGATCTTTCCGGAGGGCACGTGCATCAACAACTCGGCTGTGATGATGTTCAAGAAGGGCAGCTTCGATGTCGGCGCTGTCATATACCCGGTGGCCATCAAATATGACGCCCGCTTTGCCGATCCGTTTTGGAATTCAAGTAAATTCGGTTATATGAGGTACTTGTTTATGATGATGACCTCGTGGGCTCTCGTCAGCGATGTCTGGTATTTACCGCCGATGACCAGACGAGAAAAAGAGTCGGCCATTGAATTCGCGGCTCGCGTCAAATCTGAAATCGCTCACGCGGGCGGACTCATCGACCTGGACTGGGACGGACAGCTCAAACGGCAAATGGTTAAACCGGAGTGGAAAGAGAGACAACAACTCAAGTTTAGTAAAAGAATTAATGTGGACGACAGGGACATAGCTTAAACATTATTTTCATTTTATTAATCTTATTAATCAACATTAATAATCTGCATATTAAATATACTCAAATGCTTTTAAACATTTTCAAAACAATTTGCTTGCAGTTAATTATTTTAAGTACAATTTTTCTATTTAAATATTTATAAATTAAATTATTTATTAAATAATTAATTAACGCGAACCTCGACTGAGATTTTAAGTTTTTGATAAATTTAAGCCTACACTTTAAGAGTATTTTATAATATTAATTATTATAAATTAAATGTAAAATTTTCAAGACATATTGGAAAAAGTGTGTCTCACGCGTATATACGCGTGTGTCCTCATATTTAGTGAGCCCAACACGCATTAAAATTTTATAAATTATATAAATTTGTTTTTATTCAATTTTTGTAAATTTTAAAGCAAATTAATAAATAAATTTCTTTTATAAAATTAATAAAAACTAAAAAATCTACATTATGAATATTAATAAGCCAAATGTTAAAGCGGTGTAAATTTTGCAATTTGGTTGCATTTACCTAATTAGCATTACATTGTTTAGTATGTATTATTAACTAATGTCATAGTAAATTAGACAAATTTATAATTTTTTTTATTAATTTATTAACTTATATGCTTTCTTAATAATTTATAAAACTATATTTAAATAAAATTAAGTTAATTGAGTAATGAAAATAACTTTATTTTATATCAGACATAAACAAATATTTATTTGGAAACTTTTTTAAAAAGCTTATTACAGTTAACTTGTTTTGAATTGAAAAAATATATTTTATTCTTATATAAAATTATAATTCAATCTTAATATATTATATTTAATTTTTAGTTGTCAAAAATAATTTTGTTGTAATTTAATCATGTTTTAAAAGTTATTTTAAACAAATTATTCGAATAATGCCTTGATTTATGAAAAATTTCTAAAATATTTTTGTAAATAAAATTAAGAAAAATAAACCCAAATATAAGAGTTCTAAATAAATGCATTTAAGTGCAATAAATTCGAGGCAAAATTCTGAATACAATTTAAACGGTATTCAATTCAATTCAATCAAACAATTCAACGCGAAGCAGGATTGGCGTCAATTTTCGATCGCACATAATTGCGCAGATTTTCTATGCCGTCCTCACACACTTCACGATAGAAGTGCAGTTCCCTCTTAAGCCTCGCCTGCCAACCCGCCACAAACTTGTAGTCGCTTATATCGTAATCCATGACATTAGTGAGATGGTCAGCGCTGCACAGCAGCGATATGTCCGCCAGTGTTAGCCTCGAACCGGTCACGTATTTGGTTTTGGCCAACTGGTCGTCCAATAATTCAAGCGCTTTACGCATCTTATTTTCGTTTTCTTTGTCTAATTTTATACTTCCTTTAAATAGCATTGGACTCTAATTTTTAAAAAAAAAAAGAATAACTAATTTAAACATCGATGTAAATAGAGTTGTCGTCATTCATAGATTCACAAATTTTTATTATATTCATGAAATAATTATTGATCAAAATATATTTATAAATAAAGTTTATTTATGTTAGAAATTATAAACATATTGTCGCTTACGGTATAATCGAATATAGCTTTATTAAAGGTTCCGATATCGAACTGAAGCCATCTGTCAACCACTGCCCTCTCATTCACATCTCGTGGATATAGTGTTGAATTTGGTGCGTATTGATTGCATAAATATGTGGTTATAGCTCGACTTTCCCATAACACCAATCCGTCGTCAACTAATGTGGGAATTGTGTGCTGTGGGTTTAACTAATCGACAACAACATATTTTTAAGAGATTTTATTTAAGAGAAGAATAGCGCAAATAATTGTGTATCTTTTATATGTGTTTTTTATCAATATATTATATAAGATATTTTAATGGCTTTCATTAATCTACAACTTAAATATCTCTGAGATTATAACGCAAATAAATATATTTTCCTTATATAAATCTAAACTTTAGTAGAATATTATTAAATTATTAAATTATTTTTTTGTTTAAAATAATAATAAATGAAAAAACATGGAGAATAATTAATTAAATATTAAATTTTATTTAAACAATTTAATTATTTCTTTAAGTTAATTCATAAAAAGAGGAGACCATTTTTATTGTGATTGTTAATTATTTGTGTAAAAAAAAGTTTTCAAAAATTCAGAAAATTTTATTTCACTGAAAATTTGATAAACAAGTGCCCATATTTTTCCATTAATAATGCGCACTCAATTATCAAATAAATTTTTGTAAAAAGTTAAATCTAGATCATCATAATGATGATCATGTTAAACAGCATATATTTTGTCAACAAATTTATTGTAGATAATGTTCGCCTAATTAATGGATAATTACTGCTAAAACAAAATATAATCCATAAAAGATGTCTTTCATTAAAATTAATAGTAAAATTGATGCTTAATATTAATCTTTTGATATATCTTAAATTAAAAGTGAAATATATTATTATCTAATATATTCAAAACAGCAATAGTCAATGAGAAATTTTTAAAAAATTTCCTGTTCACTATTTATACATGTCTATATATCTTATATTTATTATTTGTGAATGAATTAATGAAGTAAACATCTATTTAAGGCTAAACAGGTTTGTTTTTCTTTATTTAAAATTATTATGATTGACTGAGTGAGAAAATCCTGTGACATCACAAAATCTTTATTACATGCCATCTTTTACTTTATGATATTCATAGAAATGATAAATATTCATATGGTTTAATTAAACAATTAAACAAATTTATATCTAAATTCATAAATAGATTATAAACTAAATCTAAATCTAAAGTTAATTTTAGTTTATTTATTATTAAAAAATTATTATTTTTAAAAGTAAATATTTTATTCAAATACTACAAAATGTTTTTTTTTTTAAATTATTGGTAAATTTTTTTACTGATTACAGATTATCTTTTAAATTTAAAATTTACCCTTTTGTAATGAAAAAATTTTATATATTATCTAATAATTTTTAAAATCTATTATATACTAAAAATTTCAAAAAAAAAAATCAAATATTATAAATCAAAGTAATTAAGTTATAAATAATCTAAACTCACTACTATTTAATTTAAAATAAAGTGTTAAACATCTGAAGTAAAATACCTCAATAAATTCTTTTTGAAGATGATCGCCATCCAAGATATTGATTTTTTTTATATTTGCCGGTAATTTAAGTTGTTTTATCGTCAATAATACGGCTCGCGAAGGACTAGATTCTGGCTGACAGAATAAATCAATTGTCATTTTGGTTTGGAAATTATTTTCAAACGAATTTTTATGATCTCTATGTTGAATATTTCTATTTCTATATCAAACTTTAGAGATGCACTGTTTTCAAGTCAAGTCAAGTCTGTGTTTCGATAAGAAAATAATATTATTATAATGAGTCAGTACTGCTTTTTTTTCAATGGTTATTCGCTATACGTTCGCAATAATTTTAGGTCATATTGTTTAGAAGAGTAACCTTGTATTAAGAATGATGATAACATTAATGATAGTTACCGTGGCATTTGGGTCTTCACATTTATGCCTCATTTCATACTACTGTTATATACTTCAATCGACGCACTCAATGATTACCAGTCAAAAGGTTTTTAAATAAAAACTGTTTATTAAGAGTGACTTGACTTTTAACTTTTAATATTATTTGATGATATCTTATTTGATTTTCACTTGAAATATTAGAAATTTTTAAAAATATTACATACAAACCTTTATATTTAATATAATTCGCTGTAAATCAAGTGCATGTTATATTTATAATTATTCTTAATTTAAATCATTGAATCCATTTATATGAGTATTTATTCTAATTGTGAATTTTTATTTTAATCCTTCACGAAAGTCTAGTCCTGATACGAGAAATGTGAGACAAGTTTTGGTTTATAGCGAGCGTTCACTATATTGGCAAAAATAAAGATGAAATTAAATTAAAAAACAATTCAAATTTATTTTAATTAATTTTTTGTTTTAATGTGGATTAAAATATGAAATGATATAAATCATAAAATGTAAAATTTTACATAAAAATTACCAGTTATGCCATTATTAATCGATTTAATAGTCTTTATAAAGACGTTCGTGTTATTGAAAATTCTTTTTTATTATAAACTAAACATACTGTTTACAACTAATTACCACTGTTTTCATCAGTTTCGATAGAGTTCAGAGACATTGCGATAGATTTTAGAAAAGATTTATTATTAAATACTATTATAGTTTAATAATTGTAAAATATCAGGTGAATTGAGTAAATGAAAATAGTTTTAATAAGCTAGTGTTTAATAATAAAGTACAGATTTGGTTTGTCTAATGATTTTAATAAAATTAATTTAGTTCATAAAAACAACTTTGTTGTAATTTCTGTCTTCGTCAACGAAACGTTCTGTATTTAATTTTAATTGTAAAATTAATTGTCACTGTCTTGAAAAATTTAAATATGGAATTTAATATATTTATTTTCTCAAGTTTTAATATTAAACTTTTAATGACAAATTATTAATATATTATTGATATATATATATTAGCTTTAATATAAATTTCTGATCTAAACGTAAACACGAAGAAAGATCTAAATCTCGAGTGAATTGAAAAAAATTTTCTGTTTGCATAACAATAATTAAAAATATTAATAATTACAATAATAAAGCAATAATCATTAAATATTAATACTTAAAGATTAATTTTTTAAAATAATAGTCAAGTTGTGTGTTGGGACGAAGTGGTGCAAAGCACACACACACACACCACATATTATTTTTTTGTTGAGTTTTTCCCCCATCTCTTCGAGAGTATTATTTAACTGTATTAAATCTAAAATAAATATTGATTTATTAGAAATTTTAAAAATAAGTAAAATATATTTTTTCTTATTTTACAGAATTAATAAAAATATTTATTACTTTATGCTGTTATAAATACGAATTTTATTAAAATTTCAAATATATATAAAATTATTATTAAATAAAAATGTAAATCAGAAATTCATTTATTTGAGCAAATGGCATACTTTAGACTTTATTAGCATTTATATCATTGAATGATTTGTTATTATTTGCTATACTATAGTCACTGCTGAACAAGCTATTGATTTCATTTTTATATTTCGTTTCGACGTTTCGTCGCTTCAATTTCATGGCCGCGGTCAGCATTTCATTATCGGGAGACCATTCATCGGGAACGAGCAAAATGCGAATCGGGATCTCTTTTTTGTTCAATTTCGACGCCACGCCAGATTGCACTACAGACGCGTATACTTTTCTATTAATCTCACTGTCTTCGCACAACTTCTTGAGTGGCAAATCTTGTTTTCCCATTTCTTTGGCTAATTGTTTGAATGGAATAATATTAGGTATAACGAGCGCGACCAAGTCGTTGGAGAGGCCTCCGCCGCAGACGCAGATATTGTCCACATATTCGCATGATTTGAGAGCCGCTTCTATCTGTAAATGTAAATGTTTTATCACTAAAACTATTTAGAAAAATTTTTCTTTAGGATATTTTAATATTATTAAGATATAAATTGACTCGAATTAACTTTTGCTATCAATAATATACATTTTTTTACTTCGATAAGAAATACGTAATTGGTTTCCAAAATTATATTATTTTTAGGTATTTTGATAGAGAAGAGCGCACATGCGAATATCAATTGTTTACATCGAATATAAAAAGTATACTTAAAATTATACATATGCGTAAGGCTGGACTAACCTTTCCGAGTGATACATATTCTCCGTTTTGCAATTTAATTAAGTCTTTTTTGCGGTCAATTATCTTGAAAGTGCCGTCGGGAAACATTTCGCCGATATCTCCGGTATGAAACCATTGAACTCCGTGTTTATCTTTTTTGAACGCCTCTCGAGTTTGTTCGGGCAGTTTAAAGTAACCCATCGCCACTATATTGCCGCCTATCAATATCTCTCCCCTGGGATTAGGCTTATCTCCGCAAGAATAGCCCCCTTCGTCCCAATCTAACAGTTTCACTTTAACTCCCTGTAACGGTGCGCCCACTTTACCGTATGATAAATCATTGAAATCCATGCACAACACAGCGCCAGTCGTTTCAGTCGCCCCGTAACCTATTGAATGAGATATTTTCATAAGAAACGTTTAAATTGATAACTCGAATCGTTTGTATTAATTACTATAGCATTAAAAGTATAGCATGAGTTTAATCATTCTTTTCTACTTTTAGGAATATTATTGATAGAATTTTTAAGTCATAGTATATAGTTTTTAGAGATTAATCTTACGAGAAATAAATGCAATTTAATTAATTGAATATTTTTAATTTTATTTCATATAATAAGTTAATTTAAATTTGAAGTTTGGATAACATAAAGATATTTAGATCAAAAAATAAATAATGACTTATGACCTCAATGACCTGACGTATAAAATCGAAAATAACTTAATGTTAAAACACACAACTTTACTAAACTTTATCTTTAATACAGAAATATTTATTGAAATGCGAATTAGCGGGAAGTGAAAGTTATTAAATGTAAAGTCAAGCTATTAATATGAATACCTTGAATCAGAGTGACGTCAAGAGCGGCTTTAATGAGAGCCTGAGTGCTGCTGTTAAGGGGAGCGCCGCCGACAATCATAATTTTCATTTGACCTCCCATTTGTTCCCTAACTTTACTGCAGAGCAACTTATTTACGATTCCAGTCTTGTATCCTTTTTGAGTCCATTTTATTTTGTAGTCCATCAGAAAATTAAAGATATCCACAGATATGGGAGTTCTAGCTTTCAATTTATTATAAATCTCTTTGGAAATTCTGTCCAATACTAAAGGAACTGTTGTCATAACGGTAGGCTTAAGAAGTTTGATGTCGCACTGTTGGCCGCGAGCCAGACCTGGCGACGTGTCTGTCAAAGTGAACGGAGTGGCGTACCCTATCTTTACGCCACCTATTTTTTTAAATAGTTTAAAATTAGTTGAATACGTTTTTACAGTCATATTTTTACAAACATTACCGTGAAATAGAAATATTTCAATGGTCAGCTCTAACACGTGAGCCAATGGCAGAAACGCTATGTAGGTATGAATGTGAGCCTCTTCTATGATATCCTTCACTAATGATATAATAGCTTTAAACGAAGCAATAATCTGCTTATGCGACGCTATCGCGGCTTTTGGTGTGCCGGTTGTGCCCGACGTGTACATTATTATTAAAGGGTCGTCAGGTCTAGGCGTCCGAAATTCTTTGTGTTTCAAGTGTTTGCCTGCTTTTTCCACATCTTTCAGAGTCATTAATTTAATATTTTGGCCAAAATTAACGGCATTGCGATCCAAAGTATTCATGCAAATAATAGTGCTAATCGATGGAGTTTTGCTCATCAGTGACTTTACTTTAGGCATTAAATCTCGAGTCGTAATCATAACTTGGATTTCGGTTTGATTAATACCATATATAATTCCATCATCACCTGAAATCGAGTAAATTATTAAATTATATATTACGAATTTTGTTAAATTTATGTAGATTTATCTTAAATTTAACTTTATTATAATTTTAGAAATTGTAAGAAAATTAACGAATGATAGTAATTAACGCAAATAATACAAGTCTATATAAGGGCATGTCCTGAGTTTTTGTATCCTAAATAAAAAAAAATTTAATGCCATTTACCATAATTAATAAGAAATTAATCATTAATGAGATGGCAATAAATATTAACTGATTAGGGATTAAAATGAAATAAGTTATAGCTAACAATTTCACAACTATACAACTTTGCCAATACACGTATATGTATAATAATGTTGATATTAATCAATTTTTAGCTTAGATCATCAAAAATGCAATATCATAGAGACCCTAATTAAATGAATTTAAATATTTACATAATAATAATAATAATAGCCAAAAGTGTGATTTAGAAACGTCAATGTGTTTTACCCAAATTAGAGAAGAGCGTGACTATAGTTGCTCCGAGTTTCATGACTGCCTGAGCGCTTAAAAACCATTCGACTCTCGTTTCTGCGAATATCAATACTTTATCACCGAAATTGATGCCAATACTAGTTAATCCTTTGGCAATATTTGTTGTGATCTCGTCGACCTCGTCGTAAGTCAACCATTTATATTCACTTAACTTATACTTTTTCAGTGTCCGTCCATCGACTCGCTTGACATTACCATTCTTCTCAAATATATCGTCTTCAGATATCACTTCCCTATATCCTGATCAAGTATTTTAATTATTATAACTGTAAATCATTTATACAAAGTATTAATTTCGTAAAAGTAGATTAAGCAGGTATTAATAATTCAAGCATTTATATAAATTTCTAAAATGCGAAAATAATAACAATATTTGTAAAACCTTACTAAGTATTAGTGACTCACCCAAACAAGTTCTGCCGGAATTTTTGTAGACTGCGGTCACATTTCGGAGCGTTTCGGTAATAGTGTCCGACTTGAGCACGAAATGCTCGACATCTTTCGCATTCCTAATCCACGCCGAATTAATATCATCGCTGTTCTCCTTAACGGAACGAATGAGATTGGCTTTATTGCGAGCCTTCCACGGCTTTTGGCACAAAAAATAAACAGGTAGTGTAATAATTGTGTACGAATTGACAACTATGCGAACTATTATCATGAATAGCTCGACTAAAATCTTTCGCCGAAGAGACATCGCGCTATGAGTGATAATGAAAATTATTTTAAAATTTCAACAATACTTGTCCATAAAGCATATTACAAAGCAAATAATCAGCGAGACTCACGTTATTTATCAACTATTGTTTAATGAGATTCTGAATGCGGTGAAAGTTTGTGATTTATTAGAGTTTATCTTTTCAGCACTACGTTCATATAAACTTTAACCGCTTTCGTCGTATTTAAACATGAAAATAATTACATTTATTTACAACAGTTTGTATTTAAAATAAGTTATATATGACAAGAAGCATTCATTGTCATTAGAAACAAGTGAATTCGGCGAACATCTCGCAAGCTCTCATTAGCTATATAATAATTAAAACGAAGTGATGACATCAATACGAGTGGTGTGATACCATCATCCCAATATGATGCCAGTGGTTAGATTTTTTCCTAGTCGATGATAACACAGTTTATCTGATAAGAGGAAACTTTCAGAGTTTCGCTCGCAAATAGGCTTTAACTTTCTAACATGTTTTTCATAGTTTGGTAACGCGAGTCTCGCTTTGCGTTAATAAAGTGCGAGCTATTTTCTGATGTAGTCAATTGAGAGATACGTTAAACTACTCGCTCTCTTCAAGGCTTTCAATACGATTACTACCTTAAGGCAGTTTGTGAATACTTAATGTATTTTTTTTTGTCGAAAATAAATATGAAATTGACAAAAGGAAAAATTAATTTCAATAAAAAAGTAAATTACGAAATTGATAAACATTCGAGAGTACAATTCGTATTTTCAATGTCAGCTATTGATGAATTTTATTGTGCCTTTATTTTACCGAGAAATGATATTTAAATTAAAGAAAATAAACTTATAGTCAAGAATTATTATTTGCTAACACTTCAAACATTTATTGACTTAACCTAACCTTCCTTTCGCTTCGTTTCACTTTAATTAGAATTAGTGTATTTAGTATTTCTCATATTCTCGTTAGCAAATTTTCATTTACTAATAATTAAACTTACCTTTTTATAAAATATAGTATAATCAAAGTACTGATAACCCAGTAAAACAAATCGCGAAATACTGTAATAATAAGTTGCATTATTTTCGATTAATTTTGTGTAGAAATATAGCTGTAAAAAAATGTTTTTATAAAGTTTAGCTTAACTCAATGTATGTGTGATGATGTAAATTTTACAATTATAATTTAATTATTAAAATTGTTTATTGTGTATCAAATGTGCAAATGTATAAATGAAGGCAAATTTTCCTGCTTTAATTAAAGCGTCAACGAGGCAAATGTTTACCAGATTGCGATGTGTAATAGAAACCAAATAACGTCATTCAACTAAATCTTAGATTTGCCGTTAAAAAATTATATAAATTTTTGTACTTTAACTTATCTGTTTCGGCATAACTTATGGTCATTAGAGCAACAATTGTTATGCATCTTATTTTCTGCCGTTTGAGTTTTCTTTCAGTCGAAACTAATTACTATAAACTTGAACTATTTATTTTGTCGAAATCAATTTTGTTTTTTAGTTATATTAAATTTATTTATCTTTGCTAAAAATTTGTAAATTATGCTTTATTACGCTTTTAAACAATTAGTCTTTCGAAATAATATTGCGCAGGAAATTTCAAATCTGTATTTACTTGTTAAGTGCTCAAAAAATATTTAACATTCAAGATTAACACTTTCGCTAAACTGAGATATAAAACGATATATAAATCTATGTAAGACTAAATTCCATACATGTGTTAATACAATAATTTTAACCATATTAATAATAAGTTTTCATTAATAACCGGATTAAAGGGTTCAAAACTTATTTGTTCTGTGAAAATCATCAAATTTGTATGCAGTACGAGACAAATTTCAAATACAGTTCATTCCATTATCGTATTGTAATCAAATGTTATTAAAGTTATATTGAAAATACTCAAACTATTGCAAGTCTTGCAACTAAATTTGTTAATTATTAAATTTATTTTCTCTCAACTATACCATAAATTATATTACATTTATTTGGAGAGAGAAATCTCAAAATAGAGTAAGACTAATGAAATTTAATTTAAAAAAGATAAAGTAAAACACGTTAAAAAAAGAACACTCGTAGACGATAGCAAAATAATATTTAATAGATTGAATGAATATTGCTATCAGTATGAAATCGAAACGAGCGAATAATGGATGATCGCTTAAATTAGTCTGACTGTCATGTGGACAATAAACGGCACAATAGCTTGCGACCCCATAGAGTGGTCAGTGAGTTGGACAGCACTACACACCTGCGTGTCTGCCTGTAGTGAGCGCCAGTATTAAGTATTGCCATCTCTCGAAGTGAGGCGAGAGGCGTCACATCAATCATAATTAAGTTTTGATACTTTCTATTCATTGCGCGCCAATTATTGTAAAATATTATCTCTTTGGATGAGTTTGCGTACCGCAGGTGACAACAAAAATGTGCCGAAATTATTATCGGCTAACATTAAGGCGCAGACAATGTAAAACCGGGTATAAATCCCCTTTGACTTGAAATTTATTGCTAAAATTATTTACAGTAAATATGGAGCAAAAACTCTTGCCGTAAATAAAAATAACTTTTAAAGTCAATAAAAATATATATATATATATATAAATGGAGTTGAAATACATTTTACTATCAAAAGGAGGCATTCTTTTCACTTTACGGACAGATGATCAACAAATAGAGCAATAAATTATTGTAACCTTCGATTGTGGGACAAACCTTTTTCTCATTCAATAGCGTAATTCAGTCACGCGTTTGATGGCACGCGTGGCTTAAGAGGCGAAATCGAGAGATTTATCGCCTATTCTTTTCATATTAAATATGTTTAAGATATTCATAATATTATTTGATTTTATTTGATTGTTTTGCGCGAAAGAGATAAAAAAAATTCTAAAAGATTTATTAATGAAAAATATAGACATAGTATAAAATATTAATTTGTATCTATTATTGCAGTTATAAAAAATATGGATATCTATCAAAACGTTAAAATTATTCGCATTTTGTTAAATAAACCAACAAAAATGTATTATACGCTACTTCTATAATTTTTACTTTAATTATAACATTTGTGTATTTCAATATTTTTAGATCATAATTCGATATTCTTGCGTAAACATTTAATCGCAACAATATGTTTGGACAACTTTATAAATCAATAGAGATTGACTTGAGATGTTGACTAGATTATTGATAAATGGAGCTCAAAACGGTTTGTATCGGATCGCATTTAACCTTAAAATTTTCGGATCGGATCAAATTTTTTTTGCTCTTAAAAAGTCGGATCGGATCTAAACTTTAGATCCGAAATTAAATTAATTTAATTAAATTAAATTTTAATTAATCCGAAAATAAAATTTTAACCTATAATTAATTTAGTTTAGTTATATTGCATTAAATTCTAAGCTCATATAGTAGCTGCTCTCTATGATCGATCACATACATTAAACAAACATTAACTTTAAAACTATGTTAAAATTTAGTCTCTATCATATACAGTATAACCCAGATAATGTGAAGCCGGTTAATGTGAACACTTTTTCATAACTTTTTGTATAAAATCGATCCATTCGTGTGAGTACTAGAAAAAATATCTAGTAGTAAATTTTACAACTTTTGCATATTGTATAAATTAGCACTTTCGCTTAAATTTAATGAAATAGAAAGTGTATAAATTGAAAAATAGAGGGTAAAACGTTGTAATGTATACCATTTGTGTACGTTTAATGTGAACAAAATTGTTTAAAATTAACGAGTTCACAATAAACGGTTAATGTGAAAGGTTTTTGAAGAACGAAGGGCTTCGGATTATCCATTTTAGACTATATTTTCATTACATGAACGTGAATCAAATAAATGTAAAATTATCAAATTAAAAATTATTAACTGTGATATTAATGGCATTAACAAATTGATTATATGTAAAATTAGTAGATTTCCTTTTCAGTTACACTATTGTAAATGGAAAAATTGATGTATTGAAAACATTAACTTTAAAACTTTGTTAAAATTTAGTCTATCATATACAGTATAACCCAGATAATGTGAAGCCGGTTAATGTGAGCATCCGCTTATTGTGAACATTTTTCTAAGAAAATTAAAATTTTAATTTAAAAATTAGTCTATCATTCAGAAAACTTTGTCTTAAAGTTTTAAATTAGTTATTAATCAATTGATTATAAATGCAAAAATTTGACAATCCATTAGCACCTATTTACGAAATATTATTTTTAAACTAACTTTATCTTTACAGCATAGAGAATTTATTTTAGTTTTAAAAAAAATTTAAAATTTTATATAGGATTCACTAATACACGTATAAATTATGTACAGTTTAAGTGTGATCGATGTGTTTTATTGTTTAAGTCAACAAAAGAGATCTTAACATCGTTAGCGGTTTTTCAATGTTAACAAATTTTTAACTTTTGTACATTTGTTTACTAACTTTTAAAGATAAAAAATCAAATTTCAAAAAACATATGCTTTTAAAGTTTAAATTTTCGATTTATTTTTTAATTAAGTAATTTAGTAATTAATTAAGTAATTAAGTAACTTTGAATAACAAAATAACATATTTAAAATTTATTAATTTAAAATTTTAACTAAATTATTAAAATTTAAGCGTTTATAAAGATATATAAAACTTATTTCACAGCTTAAGCTTAAATTTTTAAAACCCTATTGCCTTAATTTGATTCCTTTCTAATGCATTCTATAGTGAATACAATAATAGCTTTTCACAAATTTCAAACTCATTCGTTTATTAATTCATTTTTCAGATATGAATCTATAATAAACAATCAAAAGGCAACAGTTTGTGATTGTGTGAAGTGAGCTCTGCAATGAAAACTTGCGCACAGTTAAGTCCTTTTTAAAATAGCAAACAATCATAAATAAAAGATTAAGAAAAGTTCTGGAGGGCTGATAACTGATAACAGATAACATTCATGTATTGAACAGGTAGTGAACAAAAATTTCAAATAACCCAAAATGTTAACTAAATGCTCACTAAAGCGTGAACGACAGTAAATGCGACATGAATGACCCCTATTTTAAGCCCCTATAGACCCCCCTTCAGGAATCTTTTTACCTGATAGGCTGCCAGAAGCCGAAATCCTCACTTCTATGCATTTCTCTGCGTGTCGTTTCACGGTCTCGATCATCATCTTTTCGTGAATAAGTTATTTGACTGTTCACGTAAATTATTATAATAATATAAATTAGTAAAATTTACAAATTTTATTAATTTTAATTAATATTTATAAAATTTATAAAATTAATATCCGCTTTATTAGAATTGAATGCGGAAAATGCTGCGAAATAGGCTATAATAGTTAATCGCGTGCTCGAAGTGATGGTCAAAACTTTTAAAGAAGAAAGATGGGAGAAATAGTAAAGCAAAACTAGAAAACAGGGAAATTGAATGGAACCGTGGGAACAGTTGTGTGGATATTGAAAGCGCCACTCCTTTGGTCATTCATTACAGGTTGCAGCGGATAATGCCTTTCGTGGATAGACATAGAGAGGTAAACACGTGAGCGAATGAACGAATAGGGCATATATTTACCCCATTATTAGACAATCATTACAGCTACTTGAGGTCAAACTGTAACGAACTAGAGCTCAAA
>JAQIYA010000568.1:0-18979 GCA_034699355.1 Microtritia minima
AAGTCTACAAATTCATATTATATCTAATGTAAAATTATTTTTAATTTGCTTTATATTTTTATACTCTAACTATAACTAAATGATTAAAATTAAGACTAACTTTTTATTAAAACGGTTATATTAATAACTTTGTATATCAAAATAAAACACTTATTACTCTATAATGATTTATTGCGTATTATTTCATTATTATTTAATTTGATATTGAATTACAAAAATTTGTTTTGAATCTCATTCACAAATAAAAGATAAATAAAAACAATTAAAAATCTCATTATTGTGTGAATGAAAAAATATAATAAATCTTAATTGTATTTCTTGAATATACTTAATTCGAACAATTATGTCGAAAATACTATATTGTAATATTTGTTTCCTTTTGATTGCAATAAAATATGGAAAAATCGAAATAAAGTTTATTGTTTACAGAGTTTGTTGGATTTGGTGGAGAATACAAATAATATGCGATATAAGTGTAACTCAATTGAATTGAAACACAGTTTCAATTTACTCCAAATGCTCACTCATTACCAATTATAGGCGTTAAGCATGAAAGCGAAATTGTGACTCAAATCAATGACTCGATCAAGACATGAGACGCGAGACAACACTGCTTAGCCATAACTAGAGAGTGGACAGACAGTGATAAGAGAGTGGTAAGAGTGGTGAGACAATGGTTAGCAGGACTGTGGGCAGAGAGGGAGAGATAGCTTGGTAGCATGTGATGCAGTGAGTGAGGGAGCGATAGAGTGAGAGAGTGATGCGCTCATGCGCTATATTGCAAATGGCGATCGCTGTTATTGTTCCTCTATGGCGAACGTCAGTGGCATAAAATCATGCCAAAGACTATATCATGTGAAGGTAACGCACTCTCGCTTCCCAACCCATCCCAGGCATGCCATGCATTGTCGCCGCCTTTCATTGCGCTCAACGGCGATGGAGTGGCGGTCGCGTTGCGACTGACGATTGCAATATTTGTGTTTGGTTTTGAGCCTTAATTATGATTCGTGCGACTCGTGATTAACTCACGCTTACATTCCCTTTTCGTTTCACTCGCACCTCATTTTCTATCTATTATTTGCTCGACATTAGTGTTGTGTCGCTATTATTGCAATTGTTATTTAAGTAAAACTGTTGATTTGATAGCATGTATTTTGATAAATATTAGTGTGTGTTAGTCGTGATTGAATGGTTGGCATGTAATGGCAATTTAACGGTAATTAGTGTTGCGTTGCAGGCATGGACGGCGACGTTGACGGTGGCGTCGATGAGCCGGACTTTGCGACCACAGTTCTCACCTGCAAAGGCGATGTGTCCGATCCGGCCTTCCCTAACAAGTTGAGGCAAATCATATGCAAATTAAAGACACTCGTCTCCGATGGTATGTATTGAGCACTCGTCTCACGCAAACTCGTAATTGTGTGACGCATTCATTGTTTGCTTAATTGTTTTGCAGACAAAAAGCCTTTTCAAGTGACCAAAGTTGAGCCGTGGAATAGTGTTCGCGTCACTTTCAATATACCTCGAAATGCTGCTCAAAGATTACGACAATTGGCTGAGAGAGGAGACAACGCTTTGCGAGATTTGGGAATATTATCCGTTCAGATAGAAGGCGATCAGGTTTGACACGTGTGAGCGAATGAAAGCACTACTAATGATTGATTTGTATGATCTATAGGTGATAACATTAACTTTAGCCAACAGTTTCAGTGAAAGTCGCGAAGAGTTGCTGCTCTCCAAAGCCAATGAAAGCGCAAATAGTGCTAATTTGGTGAACGTGTCTGTAAACTCTTCGATAAATGCTTCGAACCTGAATGAGTTGACATTGACTTACAACCATCACGTAAACAATTCACTGTTGCCGTCGTCGACGAGTGTTTCCTCAGTTGTGTCGTCAGTCGTGTCCTCAGCACTCGAGTTCATAACCACCCCATCGAGTGCTCCTAATGTTGATATTACTCGTAAAAATATAGCACAATATTTAAGTCAACAACACGGAGAACTAGTGATCAATTCGGACAATGTGTTAACGCCGACACCATCTAATGATTTATTAACATTTCGATCCCCTAATGTTGTGGCGCCAACTAATAATGAGCCCATACCTCCAATCCCTGCAAACCCGTACCGCAACTGCAGCGCCAGTCCGACCGTCGCGAGCGTCACGTCCGCGCCCTCCACTAGTGCTACGTCTGTGCCGATCAGTGCCACCACAAACGCAGGCTCTCGGCTCATAACGCAAACATCGCTGGTGTCGGTGGCGAACGCATCACAGCGTGATGTGCAGTCAAATTATGGATTATTTCCGTTCGCTAGTATGCAGCACGCAATGCATACGAAGCAAGGACTCAATACATTACATTACAGTGCAGGACAGCGGCCAAATCAAGTCATTTCTAGTGCATCTATTCGTCTCGCGTCACCCTTTCCTCACACATCCCAGTCTCCATCAACCAATACGACTCCAACGTCTATTGCGATCACTCCAACAGTTGCTTCAATTTCTGCTATTAGTTCTCAGCCATTCAATAGAGACGCAAAGAATATCAAATCTCAACAGCAATCGACAGCACAATCGGCGCAAAACATGGCGTTCGCTGCAGTGGCGGCTGCCGTCAACCAAAGCAGCGCAAACAACAGTCTCAACGCTAACGGAGTGTCCGCTAACGTTGCGCTCACGAGTCCTCTTCTCGTAAATCTTTTGCAAAGTGATGCTACAGTTGGACATCATTTAAAAGTTATGGCTCCGCCGACGGTTACCCAAAACAATTCAAGTGATTTGAGCCAAAAACGAAAACCTAGAAAAGCGCGAAAATCAAAAGAAAAAGATACGGAAAATTCGGATAACACAACATCTCTAACGAATCCGACAATTGTTCAAACTTTATCGACAACAACATCAAACGTATCGATTTCGCAAATCAATAGCCAAACAAGTAAATCCTTGCCGTCCAATTCGTTTCCAACGCTATCAGTAGAAAACACATCACCGATGCAACAGTCGTTTACTTTGCCTCAGCATTTGATAAGCATTCCTATTGGTTCAATGCCAAGGTTTGCTATAGTTTGATATTATTGTTGCTTTAAGATGTAAGTCATGTTAATAATGTTAATGCATTGACAGATTCGCATCGATACATCCTGACGCTGAGGGTCAGCCGCAAGTGGTCCGCGCTGGTCATATGCCCATTCGCGCGCAGTTGTCTCGGCCCACTTCAGTCGTTTCCACTTCAATTGTTGGTTCTCTCGGTGTTTCCACCACACATCTACGCAATCCGTTATACGTTTCCACCACCAATCAAGTCTCTTGTAAACCTTTTCCACCAGTAAATGCAAATGTAAAGCCACAAAAAGATGAAAAATCTAGTCTTACTGCTTCTTCGACAACCGTTAAGTTATCGAATTCTGATAATGAAAAGAGTGCTGAATCTACAGTTATTTTTCCTTCGCCTCCAATTTCACGAATAAGCAGCAAAACAAAGCATCTCATAAATCCATTTACTGGTCATTTAGAGCCAATGTTGAGCGATGAAGAAGAAGAAGACAGGCCCTCATCCGTCACTTTATTTCCCGAACTCGATGCCAGTTCAGACGTCGGTGGAAATTCGGAGCGAAGTTTATCAGATACTGGCAGTAACGGCAAAGAAAATAATCATTCATCCGATACGGACTCTGGGATAGGAAAATCAGGAACAGATGTTTCGTCGCAATCTTCTAATGATATCGGAAATGGTGACACTCCAACGCATGCAAACGAAAGCAATTGCGCGCCTCCTACTCAAACCTTAACTGCCAGTGAATGTATTGATAAAATTAAATTAAGGTTAAAAATGGAGACAAAAGATAACTTTCCTTCAACATCGGCGTCATCGGCGTCACTGTCGTCAGCATCACATCATCCAAAAAGTCATTTCACGAAACAAAAGTCAATAGAGTCACCGTCAACAATTAGCTCATCGACATTAATAACCACCGAAAGCACAGAGAATCAAGTATTAGTATCGGAGCCGCGCGTTCCTCCTCTTCATATATCAATAAGAGGCCCAAATTCAGCAGTGGTTGTGTCAAATAGAAGGGAATCTACGAGTGAACTAGAAATGAAAACTATTTCAAAGAAAGTGAGAGGTGCGAGAACGGCACGAGCCATGTCGGCGGAGTCGAGTTTGGTCTGCGAGAGTACAAATTTGAATAAAAATCAAAGGAAAAAATTGCTGAGAGAGCAAAGATTTCTCTCTGGCGGTGGTATTGTTACGTCAAACTTATCTCTATGTGCCTCACCAAGTGTCGAGTCGTTAGTTGACATCAACACACACACTGACTCTCTACCATTAAAAACGATAGACATAACTGAAACAACTGATACTGTATTTTTACAATCATCGCAAGATAGTTGTTGTGCTCAAAATAAACTGAACGAAGATAACATATCTACAAACAATATCGTGCCTCACAATAATCAACACAATAATGAGTGTGCAATACATGTTATATCAGAAAATAGCATTAAACACGATAGCATGATCGAGAAACATAAAGACATAGACTCTATTAACATATTGGTATCAACACCTGATAGTGCGTCGTCGAGTTTGGTGTCGTCCACCATCTCGGACGACAGCGATTCGAATAATGATAAATCTGAATCTAAGCACTCAGTCAATCATATGTCTCCATTAAATCCAAAAATAAGTGCGAGTTTGCAAAATTGTCATAACAAAGAAGCGAGTGATTTGAAACATTTGCATGAAACCAACTCTGATATTGAAAGTACTTTATTGACAGAAATCGAACAAAAGAGCGACATATCTGTTATGGAAAGCGAGTCGTCAGAGAATTTTATAAGTCGATTGCCTGTTGCGGCTGTCGTTACAGTTGAGCCTTTGATAGACGCTAAATCAGAAAACGTTGGCAGCAAAATATCTCGAATGGGATTTTTTAATTGTGTTTCGTCTTCAATTCCTGCTTTAGTTACCACTCGAGAACTCAACTCTTCGTCCAGAACTAATTTGTTTCATTTAACTAAACCAACTTCGCCACCAAATTCTCCATTTAGTGATAATTTCATAGAGAATGATTGCGATAACATAGTGACCATAACCGAAACGACGCCAACAATTTCGAAGCTGAACTTTGTTATTGATAATACAGGTGTAAATAAAATATCGAAAAGTGTAGCGATTTCCGAATCTATCTCAACAAATAGTAATATGAATAGAAATAACTGTCAAACGATTAATATTTCTAATATAGTGATGAACGGCAACGTTCAGTCTGATTTGAAAAATGTGCAAACAAATGCTAGTGAAGTTAATATCTCAAACTTGCCGCTCACTTCTGTCAAAAGTGAAGAACATAACAATTACCATTTTAATGAGGAAAATCATAACGAATGTTTGAATCACCTCACAAATTGTGAAGATCTCAAAACAAGCGAAAACACTCAAATTCCCGAAAAAGAAAATGAACAGAAAAAGTCGAGTTTAAATATATCAAACCCGAAAAGCAATCACGAAAATCAGACTGCATTGGATAACATCGATAAGAATTGTATTGAAGAATTTCATTCTATGGACTCGAATAACTTGAATGACGATAAAGATTGTGTTAATGCGGGCAATGGTAATGAAATAGCAGACAAAAAGAATATTGAAGAGAATGATAAAAATGCTTTGAGTTTACAAAGTGTTAAAATAAATTCAGTTAAAAGCGAAGAAATAACGAAACCATTGCAAATCGTAATATCGACGACAGTGCCTTCGTTCACCACTAACACTTCCACTAATATGTTTCCACAGCTGAAGCCTTCATCTCTTGAAAGTGGTAGTCGAGTCACTTTGATCACATTTAAACCAAATCTCAGTCCAAATACCTCTTCGGCAAGCATTGGTAAAAATTCGGAATTAAACGCTTCAATAACGAGTTCGATTCCCTCAAAATCAGTCCCTTTTAAATTACTTACCATACCATCTGGTAGTGGAGGCATAACAGTCAGGTCGGCTACAAATAAATTGGTTGAATTGATTAATTCTACTGCGAATTCTCCAGTCTCGCCCTTATCTCCAAATGCATTATCTTCAGGGGGGTCGCCGTTACCGATCAACTCGACGTCACCACCCGTTCGATTGCTAGTATCAAAAGTTACCACCACTGGAAATGTAGCGCAATCTGTTGTTCCCGTATCGGTGGCCGGTAACTCGATCGGTCAGTTAGTTGTTGTTAAGTCAGTTGTGGTGACAAATACTTCGCCCTCAATTAAGTTCGTGCCTGCAAAAAGTCCGTCTATGAACTCGCCATCACTACTGATACCTGTGACGCGGACTAACAGTCCAGACCAATCTGTTAATGTTAATGCCAACACCAATGCCAACACCAATACCAATGCCAATACGAATGAGCATAACCCTAGCATTACTAATCCATCTATAGATTTACCAACTGATAAAGTAGAAAAGGATAGCATCACAATGAATGAGAATTCAAACAGTGAAAGTGAATTTCAAAATCAGGACAGCAATTCAACTGACATTGATTTGCCTCAACTCGAACCCGTTGACCTCACCATCCAATGTCAAGATGAACCCATAAATATTGATGACACCAAAATTGTTGACAATACATGTGAAGCTATTCCAAAACTTATTCGGTCGACTGTCTTAACTGAGAATGAGATTTCTAGTGATAATGAAGATATGATCGATGAAAAATTTCATTCAGTCGCTTGTGATCACAATTATATATTGAAAAAGTCGAACGATAGCGATGATGTCAGCGAAACTGTTTTAAATCTTTCAAATACAACCGAAAGTATAGATTCTTTAAAAGATGATGAATTTTTAAAATTAGATGAAGATTATGGTTCATTAAAGATGCCCGAACTTCAATCGAAGAACACTTTACAATACCCAACAAAATTATGTAAAGACCTTCAATCGCGACCTAATAAGCGAAAGTGTTCGGAAAACGCAGCAGAATTGATAAAAGCCTGTATGGGTCTCGAGGATTCACCGAAAAGAAATTCGTTTTCTTATTCTCCATCGTTCTCTATCTCGACTGGTGTCGCATCTCGTGTTCAAAACGTTGCCAAATCGCGTGCGTCATCGCTAGACAGTGACAGTTTAACCACTAACGAGTCATCTAACAATGAGGCACTCTATCCGAATAGAGCCAAAAATTTAAGAATTCGTAAGGGAAAAGTTGCGAATGAATCTTCATATGTTCCTGAAACTGTTTGTTCGAGTGATGACGATTTAGGCATCAAAGATAGTTCAGATATTTCATGGGGAAACAAACCTCGATTAAGGACTGCCACTGCTGTTTCCAAATGTCAAAAGATTAAACCGCGAAATGCTATTTGCAAAGATGCTAATAAAGACAAATTTGTTAATCGTCCTAATGATAAGGCAAAGAAAGGTATTCAATTCCTTTTATGTTATATTTTCAAAAGCAATTTATTATTTTAGTTTTAGTTCTCATTTATTTTAAAAATTGTTAAAATAATTATAGTTATTACCGATTATTGACTATTGCACAATATTAGATATTTTGAAGTCATTTGAAGCCACTTAACGACTTTTATTTTCTAAGAAATTAGTTACTAGAAAAATTTAAATTTAAAAATTAATTTATTAGCCTATTAAATATGAAACTTAGAGTTCTAAACGATGCAATTGATTACAGGTCGTGAAAGGGACCAATTGAATCATTCAGCGCAGCGCTCAACGCGTCGTTCGCGGGACCATAATATTATGATTAATAGCGGAGGTATTAATTTGCACACAAATGAGTCTACATCTGAATCTTTACACATGGAAATAGTCGGCTTGGATTTATCAAACGATTCAACCAATAATAATTTTAATTGTGATTCCACCTCATCTTCAGCACCGACTCAAATAATTACTTCGTCTTTACTTATGAAACGAAAATCTAGAATAAATTTAAATAATTCAGGTTTGTTTATATTTATTAATTTGGTTTTGAACTTTCTATAATTCACATAATCCTAAGTTATTAAGTTGTGTGATGGAAATAACTATTTAAATTTTAAAATTTATTTGATATTAAACATAAGTATTTGTATTGCTTTTGTGAGAAACTTTTTACCACAATATTTAAATTTTAGGGTATGCTATTATTTAGTATGTGTAGCCACGACTCGCCACCTAACCTAATCTAAACATACCTAATAACATAGGGTAGCGTTAGTAAATATTTGAGGTGGCTTTTAAACATAAGGAGGCTTTAAATAATATTCTTATATTTGATATGTTTTATAGAACAATCAGATGGTGTGGTGATGACAAAAAGAAGACGACTTGTGAAAGAGACTCATAGGTAGTGACTATTAGTATATTCACGCTTAATGTTTAATAAGACAAACAATACAAATATATATATATATGTCCAATTAAAACCAAAGCATCAAAAATTTATATATATTAATATATATTATATACGGTATATTGAAAGTGATATAAGTTACTTGAAGTGACATTAGTGTTATAATTGTAAATATATATTGAGACATAAAATCAATTGTCAGTTATATTTAAGTGTGAATTGTTTACAATTACAATCTCAATCCTCTAAATAGTGAAGAGAAAGAATACGTTAATAAGCGTGTAACACAAATGTGCAATTTTGGTTAAATCTTTTATTTGTAATCATTTCATATATTATATACACATTTATGTATACAATTGAGAAGATCAATGCGTTGCAATGAGTATTAATGTATTTGACAAATCTGTTGAAATTATGGCTGAACTGCCCATATATATAGGCATCAAATATAAATTTTTTATTTGCTTGTATATATATTTTATTCTTAAATTGTTGCCTATATTTGGTAAAAAAAAGTTGCATTTACTGATATTTAATTTAAAAATTTTAAGAGAATCATTGATTAGCACTGAAATTGTTCGAACATGTAAAATATTTTGGTACCAACTAATGACTGTCTTGTCATTCAAATGTCATCTTTATTATACAGTATATATTGATCTATCGATGTAAAGCATTATTTCACGACTTAATTATTAAATAAGTACGAGTGCGACACTTGTTAGCAATTCCTAAACACGTCGTTATGAAACGATTATGAATCGATTGACGACTGCAAAGTGTCTCTTCGTGTGCTCTTCTATGCATAACAAACAACTTCAACACACAGTCGTACTCCACAATCAAAGTAACAACAATTGTCACCGAACTCATTAGAGTCAGCATCCACTTAACACTGATTTCAATCTGATTTGACATCATATTATTGATGCTTTTGCGGCTTATCTGTAAATATAAGTTTAATATCGAGTATTAACATTGTATAGCACTATATTGTAAACTAAATTATGGTTATTTTGATGTGAAGCTGCAACAAACTAATACATATATCCATATATTGTTTATATTGTATATTTGTGCCCAGAATTAAATAATTCATATTTGCCTATTAATTATTATTATTATATTAAAGTATTGGATTTTAAATCATACAAATCTTATGCAATTTATTTTTTTCACGACATATTTGACTAATATCTAAACTATACTTAAACCACATATACTATTGTATATAAGTAATCATTAACTATAAGTATAATTATAAGTTAATGATTACTTATATACAATAGTTTTCTTACGACTAGCCTTAAAAATACAATATAAATTTTAAAAAGATGCTGTGATGTTATATCATAAAGTCGTCTGTAATGTTGTCGTTAGTAATTCATTCGCAAATTACCGTTATTTCAAAATTATTTCGATTGCAATTTTTACAAATGTAAGCAATTTATTGATTTCTTATGAACTTTATCTGCCATTCATTTGCTCATCGTTTCGAAACGTTTCAATGATATCGCAGATTCTAACGGATGACAACCTATTTTGAATTTGATTTCATGACCACAATTGTCATTTCAATCGCACTCAATTTTAATTCAAATCAATATTACTCAATAAATCAATGTTTACATTCCGTTAATTATCTACAATTTATTCGATTTATTTAACTACAGCTAAACATCAGTTAAGATAAAGAGGTGGTGAATGTGAGCCATCACTCGTCCGAGTCCTGCCACGGGTCGTCGTAAAGGCCGAGCGCTTTCATTCGCTGATAATCCTTTTCGGCGTCGTATGTCCTGTGAAAGTGAGAAAGTTATGTAACGAAATCGATATCGACATCGATGGCAGACAACAATACCTGTAAAACTCTGCGTATCTCTTCCTTCGCGCGTCGCCAACGAAATGCTTGTACGCCAGGCCTGTACTGATGGCCAGAACGGCACAAATTCCTAAATGCATTTTTATCGATTTAGCCCAATGGCCGCGAAGAAGCGGTTTCGGCAGTCTTTTGCTGACTTGCGTTGAACTCATGTTCGCTTAACGTAACAAATGCTTATAAACAGTAATGAAAGCGATGGAGACTTCAAGATAACAGTTGGTGTCGATTAGCAATACTGCCATCTTTGGGAAACAAGTGTTTTAAAGCTATTTAACAAATTATATTTTCCTCACAACCTTTT
This sequence comes from Microtritia minima, assembly GCA_034699355.1. Lineage (NCBI taxonomy): Eukaryota > Metazoa > Arthropoda > Arachnida > Sarcoptiformes > Euphthiracaridae > Microtritia > Microtritia minima. Next base: position 10,524 of record JAQIYA010000568.1, read on the forward strand.
TTCGATTAAATCAAGAGACGCTTGTTTTTGATTAAATATTATTTTAAATTTCATATTTATTAATTATTTTTAAACATTTCGGTCAAATAAATTTATAAAATTTGGGTTTTTATCGGTAAAATGTTGTCAAAAATTCTGTTTTTTTTCGGTTAAATAAAAAGTTTTTGATAAAAAATATAAGTTTACATTTTTGATAAAAAATGAAGTTTTTTATAAGCATGTTATTGAAATGTTATTCTTAATGAAATGTTTTGTCGAATGTTATGATTACTATTGCAATGTTTATGATTAATTAATTACTTATATAGAAATTTTATGCTCTATTAATTAATCTGAATGCTATTCTCACACTGTTTTATGAGACATTAATTTTGTATCAACAAAATTATTATTAATCTTTTATTTTAATAATTTTGTTAATATTATTAAAATTATTAATATAACAAAATTATTAAAATAAAAACTCTATGTATTCCACCCCTCAATCAGATCTGATCTCATTATCTCTTTCAGTTCACACTCACAAAGTCATATTCTAAACAGTTTTAAGTCTTTTCATTCCTCTAATAATACATAACATTCATTCAATAAAACTATTAAAATTAAACTTTGTATTAATAATTTAAAAAGTTTTATAAGTCGTTATTTGTACATCACATTATAATAAAAATGAATTTAATATTATGCTTCATGAAAAAAAAGTTTGTCAATTATCTGTTAATAAGTTTCTTATAAATTGAAAAAAATATTTGACGTTAACAAAAGAAAATTGAAGATTAATAATAATTTTTTGCGATCAGAATTTTTCATTAAAAATTTTTAATTTATCATTTGTAAAATTAGATAGAAGTCATCCCTCACTTCAAATGAGTCGCTTTTAATTAACTTTAGATTGCTTTTTCCGATTTAATTTTATATTTTTGTTATTTTTTCCTATTTTGTGTAAATAATAATAATTATTATTAAATAATATAAATAAATAAATGATAAATTGTATAAATTATTTTATAACTATTGTAACTATTTATGATTAGTTTATTTTGCTATTTTCCATTAGGTGTGGTCAATACAAATAAGTTAATTATTAAGTTAATAACTTAGTTAATTCTTATTTATATACTAAATTAAATTAAAATTAAACAAATGCAATAAACTTAACATTACAAAGGGACAAAAAATAAATTTTTAGTTTTATTCAAGTTAAACTTTAGATGAAAACAATGTGTTAAATAGATTTGTCTTAATCTTGTAATAGAATGTAGAATAGCATAGGATAGCATAAAGATTTAATACTTCTAAAGTATTAATTTGCTAAATATGTGTAATTTCGATAAAATTGATGGAAAACTTGGTACTCTTAAGATTCATACATATTCGTTCAAAATCACTCGTTGGAAACAAAGAATTTAAATAAGAATCAATCGTCAGTTATTAATGAGTTGTTGGAGAAAAGTTAGAAAACTTTTTAAGCATTTTCACATTTAACCAAACAATAAACAGTTATAATTTAGACGCAAACCTAATAGGAAAGTGTTAAATACTTTGTTTCGGTTCCATAATAATGTTCATCGTTTGAGTTGTAATTTTAATACAACATTAAATATCTTTTCACAAAATGTTGTGTTAATTTATAGGAAATGCAAATTCCTTTTTAAAAAGTTTCGCTCACTTACAACACTCACTTATCTAATAACTCAGTATTTTCTGATGAAGGATAGCTAAATATCCAGTGAATTGTAACAATTATTTGGCCGAATTATAATCTTATTCGTTGTGAAATAAAAGAAATAATAAGTTTTAATAAGCGATAATAAATTGAGGCCGAATTATTAGCCACAGTGACTGTTGACTATTTTGGATTATCCGCACTAATTTCTGATATGAGTATCTATAGCTTAACTCATTAGTAATCGAAATGAATTGATTAGACTTATGGAAAGTGTAAAAGTATTTACAATATTTAATATGTAGATCAGTAGTGAAAAGTAAACTATAACTATAACTCTCAAAAGTGTCCCCTTTTAGCTCTCATGAGACAAACTCTCGTTTCATGTTTGTTATTCTACACAGCATTCACTTTTAGCAGTGACTGTCTTACTCTTGAATACTAGTGAATGCAAGTTAAATACCACTTTTGGTCAGTTATGCCCAGATGTGAGTGTGATAGTGATTCAAATGCGATGTCACTATTGGTCAGCACACCATAAGGGCTCACTTAATCTCTTTCACTCACAGCTATCCCTTCTTTAAGCTATTCTTACTTTTACTCTTCGACGCAGTTTCACTCTCAACAACTTATATTTCATATTACATTTTACTTATTTTAATTTAATTGTTTATTTAAAAATAAATACAAATAAGATTTTAATCATTTTAGTTAATGAGAGCGTGGAATCAAAATTAAAAACGATTTAAATATTGAAAATGTTTAATTTGTATGCATCGGCAGACAAATATCAATCAGATATTGCTTATGATGACGATTCAGTAAGTAATCGCTGACCAATCAAATGATGCAATTTATGATAATCTTCTTATAAAAAGGTTGCCTTATCATCATTTCGTCAAATGGACGCGATTTTGACGACAGCACAACAAGAAAATAACTTTTCGCCCGTAAAAGCTGTAAATGAAGCGGTGATCGATGAAATGCATTTTAAAGATAAACAACTTTCGTTATCCAAAATGAATTCAAATTTGGCGGTCGAGAGCAAAGAAGTGTTCTTTCGATACGGAAAGGGCAGTAAATTAATGAACGTATTGCGAGGAATTAATTTATCTGTTCCCGAGGGCGCGATGTAAGTGATGTCACTTTTTTGCTAATTCGCTCTTAATTAAGGCTGTTATAGATATGGACTGTTAGGACCGAGCGGTTGCGGAAAGACTTCTTTATTGCGCTGTTTTGTTGGAAGACTGAAACCTTATGAGGGTATAGTAAAGATATTCGGAAAGATTGCGGGCGAAAAGGGAAGCAAAGTTCCGGGATCTGCAATCGGTTACATGCCTCAGGAGTTGGCGCTCTTTCCCGACTTTACTATCGAAGAAACTCTTATGTATTTCGGCCGTCTTTATCGTATCAAAGAGAGTCTAATCGAAGAGCGAACCAAATTTCTTCTTAACTTTTTGGATTTGCCCGATAAGACACGCTTAATCGGAAATCTTAGTGGCGGACAAAAGCGTCGCGTATCGCTCGCGTCGGCGTTAGTCCACAATCCGCCGCTTTTAATTCTTGATGAGCCAACTGTTGGAGTCGATCCTTTGCTCAGACAATGCATTTGGGATTATTTGGTGACTTTAAGCAAAACAGAAAGGCTTACTGTAATAATAACTACTCATTATATCGAAGAGGCGAGGGCTGCAAATGTGGTCGGACTCATGAGATTTGGCCGAATTCTTATTGAAGAAAGTCCTGATCTTTTACTAAAACGTTATAATTTTCCCACTCTTGAAGAAGTGTTTTTGAAAATTTGCGAATTGGACTCGAAAGGCATAGATGTGAATGAATACGATAAAGAATTGCAGATCAAAGAGAGAAAGGTTTTGGCGAAGCCGGACATATGCAATGGTTTCCAAACAATCGAATACACATGTATTTCATGTGAGGACAACCACATCGATACCATTGAAGTGAACGAGAATGACGTGACATTAATTAAGTCGGCCGTGGATTTGTCATCAAATAAAGTTGAACATCAAATGACTGAAATATCACTTAAGAGTTACAAAGAGCCGTCAAAATTAGAGCAAAGCGCGGACACATTTCTCGATAGCTATGCAAGAACTTCAGCACTTTTTTGCAAGAATATAATCAGACTTCGACGCAATTTCGCTGTTTTGCTCTTTCAATTTTTGCTGCCGTCCATCGAAGTGATCCTCTTCTGCACCTGCATCGGCAAAGACCCGTTTGACATCAAAGTTGCGGTTTACAATGAAGAAAGTCCGGCATATCTCAGTGAATGGTTTTTAAATACGATCGATAATAAAACCATAAATAGACAAAATTATGATTCATTTGATTCGGCAATTTCTGCGGTAAAGAATGGCGAAGCCTGGGCTGCGCTTACAATAGGACGCAACTTTAGTAATGCGCTTCAATTGCGGTATTATTTAAGATATATTTATTTGCAAAATTTGCTTTAATATAAAAGCATTTGTAATATAGTGTTATGATGGCTGGAGATGTTGATAATACAACGATTGAAGACAGCAATATTCATCTCTACCCTGATATGACAAGTATTGCGCTTAAATTATATTAATTCATGTAAGATCTCATTTTATATTCTATAAATTTAGGTCAAATGATTAGTTTTAAACTTTACGAAACAATTATTCGATCGTTTGTAATATTTGGAAAAGAAGTGCTAACAATGTTGGGACAAAGTTCAGCGATGGTTGAGGCGCCTGTTGTGGTAATGAATTAAATGGTTTAAATGGCTTGATATTTTAGTAATTGATTAATTAATAATTGAATAGTTCGAACAACCGATTTATGGCGACAGAGCGCCAAACTTTACCGAATTTATGGCACCGGGAGTTCTGTTGAGTATTGCTTTTTTGGCTGCCGTGGCGTTGACGGCGCTATCGTTCGTAATGGAGCGCAAAGAAGGACTTCTCGAAAGGAGTCTTGTGGCCGGTATTTAATGCCACCATTAATGCTAAGCTAAAACATAACACTATTTGAATTGTCAGGAGTGAGTTCAACCGAGTTCATGCTGTCGCACGTGTTGACCCAACTGCTGGTGCTTACAGTTCAGGTGGCTTTGCTCTTGATATTCACGTTTTTCGTGTTTGAAATCCCATCGCGCGGTCTATTTCTTTGGGTCATTCTTTTGACTCTACTTCAAGCCTCGTGTGGTATGGCTTTCGGACTCTTGATATCTGCCGTTTGCTCAGAAGAAAATTCTGCCACAATGTTAGCTTTGGGCAGCTTTTATCCAAATTTACTTTTAGTAAGTATTGAAAACCTGAGTATCATAGCGCTAATAATGGTTGTTATTATAGAGCGGCACAGTATGGCCCACACAAGCCATGCCCGCATTCATACGTTACTTCAGTTATATATTGCCGCAGACTATTCCTATCGGTAACAAAAAAAAATGAAAACTTATATAAAACTTTTATAAGATGTTACAATTATTAATTTAATTATCGCAGAGGCGATGCGCTACATATTATCGCGCGGTTGGGGTCCACAGTATGGTATCGTTGCGTTGGGATTCGGGATCACAATTGGTTGGACTGTTTTATTCCTCATTCTCGCTGTTATTATTTTTAAAATTAGAAAGTGATTCATATGTATATTTTAAATCGCAATTTTATTCCTTAATGTCATTGTTTTATACGCATTGAATACGTATTTGATATTCTTGACCATATTTTTACTAGAAATCAAAAATAAGAAAAAATGCTCACTTCAAGGATATTTTTATATTTTTATATTTATTTAAATGATGGCAAAACAAATGTTAGTTAAGGTCCGCCTAACTTTCATTGCAATAAACTTATTTGATAAGCCATTAATTCATTACAAGTATGCATAATTAAAATATTTAACTTTGAATGTAACGAGTGGTTTGTTTTGCTATACAAAGTGTTGCTGTAGAAACTTGAAACTAAATTTTCAATCGTTAATTTCACGCAATTATGATTGAAAATAAAGCGATTGATGTCGAGTATGAACGGCGTAAGTAAAGCAAACCTGAATTGAATCCATACATAACAGGCTTAATGTAATGTAATGTACGCTTGCATTGTGTCGTAAATGTATGAAATGCTGTGAAACTATTGAAATGAATGAAAAGCTCGAGTAAATCGCAATCATTAGTGTTATCTAAACGGTTGAGTGCGCTCTCCATAGAGTCAACATATCGTCCACATATAGTGCACTAATGAGTGCCACCTTTACAGGTAAGCTGTAAGCGATGCTAACGTTCGCAGAGCAGGGCGTCGTCTGACGAGTGAGTGAGTCGAGTCGTGGTCATCACAGCCTTGTAAACAATAGCCTGACCTTCGCTCACGAGCATAGCATTTGGACACCGAAATGGTTCGAAACGCGGACATCTCGTACTCGAGTATTACACCGAATCGACGTATAAATAACTGTTTGTGTTGCTTTTGCACGTGTCATTGCTCGCTATGTAAATGTAAGTGTTAAGTGGCGCTCACTTGCCCTCACTTTCCTCCCCTTTCTGTCCATATGTCGCCATTTGGCCACTTGTCTGCCATATGTGGCCGATATGTACGGCTGTATCGATGCAATGCTCAGTATTAAAGCTCGCATTTGTTCACTTTTGTTATTTAATTGTTAACATTGATTTGTTTGATAGCGTGTTGTAAAAGTTGTTTTCTTCGTCTGCCGTACGCGACCATCACATCCACATTTCTGGCCACGTGTGGCCTCATTATCAGTATTATATCTATTCTTCACTCAACAAGTATTGTCGATCGACTCACCAATGATTTGATAAGAATTAAGTATTACTGGTAATTGAATTTTGTTAATCGTTTAATTGGCAAACAAGTTGTAAAAGTTGTAATTATAGGTTAAGTGGATTAAAAGTGTGGTACGTTGTGTTCACTACTTTGGTGGCCATTATAGTTGTAATCAATTTGCTCATCGGATTCGCCACGACTGGCAACGGAGGCAACAAAAAGGGCAAACCATGCGTGATGTGCGGATGCAATCGCGCCACGACTACCACTTTTATTATAAAAAGCGTTTTTGTACTTAATTACGTGTTGTTCTGCTTTCTTCTTGTGCTCGCATTTGTCGTATTTATTACATTATTTATATGTTACGTGTTGAGCAGTTTGTGCAATCATGGTTCGCATATAATCGATGCCTATAACCCCGTTTGGCCCTATCAGGGAGAGGCGAACACCGGTCAGTCAGTCCAATACATAGACTTAAGACAGTTTTCTCCATTGCTTTCTTTAAGATCAAATGAGACTGAATTTATGAAATTTAGAGATGATAGGCTTAAAAGACTATGTGGTGATTATGTTTCTGCTCTACTCTTTTATATAATACTTTGCTCGGTTGGTATGATTTTATTGTGCTTAGGATTTGTTAACTTTTTGATTAATTTAAGTGTTAATTGGGTGAGAATGAGCACTAAACAAAAATATGCAGAGATTATGTATTTAAATGGCGCTGAAATGACTGCCTTTGGTGACGGCACTGATCTAAACAGTAGATATTAAATAATTATATGATACTGTACTTTACAAAATTTTTTAAGACTAATGCAATTAATATACATATATTGATACAATACAATACATTTACATTTGTATTTTATACCAAAAATTCATATATAGAATTTTATTGCATACTTTTATATCACATTATTATTCTAAATCATTGAGTATATAATATTTGATATCTGAATAAAAAGAAGTTTGTATATTTATATATTGATTTAAATTAATTAAATTTATAATAGTTTTAAATACTAACTCTTTGTCCTGTCCTGAACGATGTGATTCGCACTGTTGCTCATAATTATCATTTATAATTTGCAAATACACTAATAAGTGAATAAACAATTTTATTAATACACATTATTTGTATAAATGTGTATAAATGTCTATATATTTAATTAAATCAAATTTTAAAATAGTTAATTAAATTAAAATTTTATTGTTTATAAAATAGTTTAATTTACATAACATTATTATTTATTTTATTGTTTCAGATTATTATTTCTGCTTGTAAAATGAAATACTGTAATTGATTGATGAGAATTTCACTCGAAATCTTATTTGAATTAAAACTTTTAAATGGTTAAGTTAACGCATGAATTATTAATTTTAGAATAAAGTAAATAAAACAAATTTTACGTCTATTTGTTATAAACAAGATTCTGGAAATTATGCACGAGATATGCTTTAAAGGTTTTTATTTTGAACACACGTTCAAGTTTTTTTTCACATATATTCAAAAATCATCAGAAAGCGAATCGAATAATTCATATTTTTTAAACAATTTTGTATTTTAGATATTAAATTTCGAAAAGTCAAGTATACACTTAAAAATTATTTAAGTCTTAGACTTCGCAACTCAGTTATATTGAATCTGAAGAGTGTGTGAACACACATGAAACGTCTTTCGATTTGAATAATATTCAAGTCTAAACTGTTTTTTAAATCATTAAATTAAGAAATAATATTAAAACTAACGTTTACTCGTTTTTGGATAATTTGAAAAACGTGTAGTTTTAAAGAGTATCACTTTCAGCATAAGTTTCTTATAAAGAGCATGATTTACCAAAATTTTGATTAAAAAGTGTTAAGAACTATTAAGAACTGTTTCTTATGTAAGGATTTCTTTGAGGACTTTCACTGTAATAGTTTAAGTAATTTAAAATTTAAATTTAAAATATAATTATTATAGTTTAAACTAAACTTATTATAAATATTATATTCAAATCACATCTTTATATTGTATTACA
>JAQIYA010000569.1:0-18977 GCA_034699355.1 Microtritia minima
TTCTGTAATTTTTCATTTCTATTAAAATTCCATTACTGCCAACATTTTCAAACAGAATTCCACTACCGTTCCATTACTGATAATTTTTAAAATTTATACTACATTACCGTTCCATTTCCGGACACTTTTTCCAATTCCATTACCGTTCCACAGTATTGGAACAATTTTTTCAATCACTACCCTGAATGATCAAATTAAACATAAGGCATTAATTTGTGTTAATAACGTGGTATTGGGTATACATGGGGTGCGGGGTATCGAAGTTAAATAAGGGTAATTAAAACTTAAAATTTGAAAAAGATTTGAATCAATATAAATTTGTTCCGCAATATATTACTAAACGAGAAAATACTAAATTTATTTAAAAGAAAGTTTTGCTATGAAGAAGCAAAGAAACATTTGAAAGGATCTCTACTTGAAAAATGAAATCATTTATAACCATACCATATAACTATACTAAGAGACAGTACTCGAGATTTTATTCTAAACTTATGTAATAACAACCGATTTCTACTATACTGTCTCATTACTCAACAAAAGTTATCTATAAGTGCATATAAAAAGTGTTTACATCTAAAAGCATATAAAATTTTATTTACAGTATTTAATGGTATATCATATAATATAAAAATATATATACACGATTAAATGTATATGACATATGATAATGTGTGTTATGTATATTTTATATATTAAAAGTAGTTTGAATTATTGACTTCTACTTTCCTGCATTAAAAATAAGTTGTAAACTTTTGAAGTAAATATAATTATTAAATTAATATAAATATATTTAATAAAAACGATAATTACATTTTGCTATGAGTGTAACCTTGACTGTCGAACATTAATCAAGTAAAGGTTTAGTATTTATAGCATTGATTTTTGTCATTTCGCAAAATAAGTATATGATAAAAAAAATTCAAACGATACGTATAATCGTATAATCGTATAATCTATTACGCGTAATAGACTCAAATTATTATAAAATTATTTTGTTGTATTTGCTTAATATTTTTCTTTATTTTAGTAACATTTTGTGATCAAAGTTGACACCTCTTACATATTTATTAATAAACAAGTTTGAACACTATTGTGAGCTTATTTTAACATTTTTATTATTCGTGGGTTAGTTTAAGCGCTCACTACGTTCGCGTTTCATTGTATTTTATCTCTACAATGATTAAAATTTATTTTTCCCTTTGATAATAAAGAGTATAGAGTGTATATTAATCAATAACATCCGAATTGTAAAATCTCTATTTAAATGATACTTAATTTTGGCCAATTATGGTTCCTTCCCTTCAACGGGGGGACAGACAGCCGGACAGACGCACACCTCAATTCATAAGATAGATTTTGTCAAACTCAAAATAGCCTAAAAATAAACGAATAAACGTAATTAAACAGGATTTTCACCATATATAGTACATTTACTTATGAATAAAACAAAGTTAATTAATTACAGATATCACCCTATTATCAGCTGCAATACTAATTTTTTCTTAAGACTTTTCATAGCGTTTTGTCAGTTTCATTGAAATAATAGTCAAACAAAAACTCAAGATCTAAATTTAAATTCAATTAATGAATAAAATCAACATTAAATGTCATAGTTTTGAATTTTTATATTGTCTTTAAGCTCATAGCTATTCTTCAATTTGAGTTTATAGGTCTGTGATAACTACTATGACAGAAGAAGAGGTCAGAATTCTTTTTGACAGTTTAATGAATTTGCGGTCAACAAAATTGGTTTACATCACGAATGTTTAGCCAAATTAAAAGATTTCATTAATTTGTATCATAATGAAGGCAAATACTTATTTTGGCCGATCTGGCTATTGTGCGCTATGCCGGAGACACGATTGAGACTTATGAAGCTGTTGGCATTAATTTTGTGGCCAAACAGCTTAACCCGCAAAATGTCCCCAAACTAAGACCAATATAGCAATTTTGAGCTTATTTAAAGTGAAATGTGTACGAAATTGAAAAAAGAAATAAAGATATAATACTCAAAACACCAAAAACCTACTGACATAACGCTATGAAAAGTCTTAAAAATTAGTATTGCAGCTGATAATGGAGTGATATCTGGAATTAATTTTGTTTTATTCATAAGTAAATGTAATATAAAGGGTGAAAATCTCGTTTAATTACGTTTATTCGTTTATTTTTAATAAATAAAAATATAAGAGGTGTCAACTTTGAACACCAAATGTTAGAATTCCGTATAAATAATAAAAATAATATTCATCTATTATAGCATCTATTATATCTTAATATCATTCATATATTTATTAATGCAATAATTTACTAAATGGCAATTTAAATTTTTAAAATTAGATTTCGAAATTTTACCAAAAGCAACTTAACTTTGCAAATTATAATTATAGCAATTAAAATTTAACTGTATATTTAAATTATTAATGTGCAAATTGTTTAACTGACAAATTGTTATTTTAAAAATTCGGATACAAAAATTTCAAACATGTTTAAAATACATGCACATATAGAGTGACGAAATGAAATTTACAAAATGAGGGACAAATTATCAAAAATTTGGAAAAAAATCTGAATCATTTGGGATAATGAAAATTTTAAATTTAATTTAATTTAATCTCTATTTTTGATTTATCCTCTGGACTTTACATTATACCGATTCAAGAGTTATCTGCATAGAGAGTTAAAAATCGGAAAAAATCCAGCAAATCGGGACGTTTGGTCACGTTTTAGTTTTGTAAATGTTTATTAAATTAATATCTAAAATTTGAAAATTCTGGACACTCCATAGTGTCCATAGAATTGACACCGTTCTCGACACTGGACAGAGCACGCAAACTCTGTCCACACGAAATCTGCTCGTTTGGTGACACTATGCACAGTCAGTGATTACATGATTACTACGCTTACAGACATCATTAATAATAATAATATCAGATTTTATAAAGTATTAAAAATCCGTATCAGTGAATGGATGACCTTTTTTTTAAAATAGGAACAAAATACTGATTACCGACGAAAATATAGGCAAAAACGAATAGCCCTTGAAATGATGTTTTTCTGTCGTGAGAAACAGGCCTCGCGTTTAGTGTACATGAGTGTACATGACATTAGAGCCAGTTATCGCTAGTGGTATGGCATTGAAAAGCGATACCAATGGAAAATGAGTTACGCTTTTCAAACAGCTTTCCAAACGTGTACAGCAATGCTGTGACACTCACTAATCTGTATGCGCTGTACGTGTGGAGAGTCGAAACACAAACTTTAGAAAAGTTTGCTCACTTCTGACTGGAGTGGAGTCAACTCTCTCTCTCTCTCTCATCAATTAAACACTTAAACACACTAAACATCTCGTGAGGCGTTCGCTTGTCTTTGTTCGACTTCATCGCCACTAATGTATGTACAAATAATCGCCACTTATAAATAAACACATACTTTTGTTTTTATACTTCATTTGTAATCATACTGTGATACTATTTTTATACCAATAGTTTTATATCTAATTTTTTATTATCAATCAATTATAAAAATGTCATTTAAATCGAGCAACAAATTGACGGCATTTTTGTTAATATTTTACTACTGGTTGAGAGGAATTGTGATGTTTTTCGTACCTCGAAGTCTGCGATCGAAGTCAGTTAAGGGAGAGTTAGTGCTCATCACTGGTGGCGGCAGTGGTCTCGGAAGAGCGCTGGCCATCAAATTCGCCAAACTCGGAGCCAACGTAGTGGTCTGGGATATCAACGGGTCGGGTGTGGACGAAACGGTCGACTTGCTTGGCCAGTATGGCGTCCGCGTTAAGGGATACGTGTGCGACGTGACCGACAGACACGCCGTTTATGAAAGCGCCGCTAAAGTCAAATCGGAAGTGGGAGTCGTTTCGATTTTGGTGAACAACGCCGGCATTGTGAACGGCAAAGACTTACTTTCGCTGTCCGACGAGAAGATTCTCCAGACATTTGAGGTGAACGCCATCAGTCACTTCTGGACCGTCAAAGCGTTTCTGCCCGATATGATTGCCACAAATCACGGCCATTTGGTGGCCATCACTTCAGTGGCGGGTCAATCCGGTGTGAACCGGTTAAGCGATTATTGTGCCTCAAAATTTGCAGCCGTCGGCTTCGAAGAGTCGATTCGACTCGAGTTGATCAACGATGGGGTGACAGGAGTCAAGTCGACCGTAGTTATGCCTTATTTCATTAACACTGGAATGTTCGCCGGCTTTAAGACCACAATTCTCCAGGCATTAGAGCCCGAATATATAGCTGAGCAGATCATATCTGGCGTGTTGGTCGAAGTGGAGTACGTGGTTGTGCCCAAACTGTTCTTCACGCTAAACGTATTCAAAACCATACTTCCGAGTAAATCTCTTTACAAACTTTACGAATTTCTCGGCGGTTTTGAAGCCATGACTAACTTTACGGGAAGAGAAGGTCTCAAAAATGGTGTTATCGACAGCAATGATAATTATAAACAGAAAGTTAATTAAAAACTTTCCATTTTTATGTAATTTTATTTGTGTTTTACAATTTGTATTTACTGCTTATCGAAATTGTTTTTACATTTTTCGAATATTTCGATATTACAATTTCATTTTACTTAAAAATATTTTTAATTGTTTATAAAATATAATCATAAAATAGTATCATAAGCAGACTATCAAATCAAAAAATAAGTTAATGCTTACATAATTTTAAGCGAATTTTTGTATTTATGAAATAAAACCGCATCGTTTGACGGCCGCCTTATTTATTTAATTTTGCTTATCTACGGTAAAATACTGTACTCATACATAATGCATGTTAACATATATTCTTAACATTATTTTTAAGTATAAGCTTTGCATAGTTATGATTTTATTAATTTAAAGAAATTTAAAATCTTTTAAAAACATTTTCTTAAAAACAAGATATTAAACGCATAAATTTTGGACGAGGAAAGTTTTTAATTTAAATTAAATTTACAAACAAAGATTATGTCAATTACTGGTTTTCCACACTCGAGGCAAATGAAATGAAACATTGAGAAACATTAATAAGAGAGTTGAGCGAAATAATTACACTATTTATAAGATGATTCAAAACTTGGAAATTATTTGCAAAAATAATTAATTAACTTATAAATATGAAACGAGATCAAGTTTTCATATTAGATCAAATTTTAATGAATTATTAATTATGATACTTTATAGGCAGACAATCATATTTTTGTATTTCAAAATATACGACATTATTAATAAAATAAAAAACTGAAATGAATATAAATAATAATATAAGAATAAAAGGAGTCGATCTGATTATTCTATGTTGAAAAATGTATAATTTCTTATTAAACGCAGATATAATCAATTAATTAATGGAACAGTGAAACCTAAGAAAAGTGATATTATTCGAGAACTGACAAATTTGACTGATATTAAAAGAGCACAAAGTTGTTACATTATTTGTAAATCATTGGCCAAAATCTCTTTAAATCTCTTTTGGCAAAATTTTTGTCTATAGATATAATGACTTGTACTCTAGTAAATGTTTGTATATTTCGTTTATAGAAAAGAAAACAAACATAAATAACATTTGACGTCGCTTTTGTGATATTTGCGAATTTTGAAACATTTTGAAAAATTTTGTAATTTTTTATTAACACTATAAAACTAAACGATAATTCAAGAAAATTTGGAAAATAAGACAAAACTTTAAAATGTGCCAAAATCTGTGAAAATCAAAATATTTATTAATTAATTATACAAACTTTATTTGTCATTTTCAGAAAATTCAACTTACAATATATTATATATATTTTATATTTATCTCTAAAAATTATTAAAATAATTGAGTTCGTGTGTGTGTAAGTTTCCAACAATGATTTTTATTGTTTAAATAAATTTAATTATATTTTTTTTATCACACCATAAAATAAACAATGGTTTTCAATTTTAATTGTTGTTAAATTTAAAATAAATCATTATTCAACCATAAATATAGACTGAAAACTAAAATAGAATAATATAAAGAAATTGTCAGATTAAGAGAGTAGATGTGAGTGAATGAGTGAGTGTGTGAGAGAGAGAATTAAAAGAAAATAAAAGAAAAATTATGGCTGGGTATGGCTAGAAATATATAAAAATTAAAATTATATCTTCAAATATTTCAAAATTCTCTCTATTTAAAAATCAATCTGTTCAATATAGTCACTTAATCTGACACATTCTAATAAAGTCTTACTTTGTTTACTTTGTTATGCATCTTACTTTGTTTTATCCATTTTAATTCTAAATAAAATGTTTTACAATTAAATAGTAAGTTAATAATATAAGGTAATAAATAATGAAAATGATTTGTATAATAAAAGAAAATTTAACTCTTATTTATTCATTATAAACTAATTTATGCAACGAATTACTAACTTAAATAACAAGTATAATATTTTAAGTAAAAAATTATAAAATAAAACAGAATTAAAATTAATTTATCATTTTGTGCATCAAAGTAAAATATGTCATTTTTACAATCGATATGAAAAACAAATAAAATAAGTTACCCGAAGCTAAATTTTATAATTACTTAAATTTTCGGTTAAAATTGGCACAAATTTTATATGAATATTATATATATAATATTATTTATATGGTTTTAATTTCAAACCTTTAAAATTACTTCATAAACATCAAATTTTATACAATGTATTATTTATAAATAGTGTAATATATATTTTATGATTATTGTATCAAAATGTTGAACGCAAAACATTTTAAAAAATTTACTTTTTACTAAATAATTTAAAGCTATAGTTTAGTCAAATAAAATTCATGGTAAAATAATTTTAAACAATTTTCGTGACATTAATATAAAGTAATTAATTTTTATTCAATTAATAATAATTCGTTTTATAATTTAAAATTTTTTAAAAATATAAAACAGAACAAAATCTTTTTGTGTCATATAGTTAATTAGATATACTTATACTAAATACAAATGAAAATAATTAAATTTTTTTATTTGATTTTCTCTATATATAAAAACTTATAACTGAAGAACATTGCAAAATATAATTTAATCACCAAATATAGATATATACAAATGGTATTGAAATGTTAATAATTGGGACGTTTTAATATAAACAAACTAAATATTTACATATTAAATATAGAGTTATAATCTATATTAATATTAATCATACATTAGTCGTCAAATACAGAAGAGTTCGCTTACTTTCGTTCACATTATATTCCGGGAATCAGCAAAAGGAATTTGTGAACCGTTTTGTTACGGATGTGTGCTCTCATAATCACATTTCTGACACATTTGCTAACCAAACCCTTAATGATAAATCCTTACGATTATACTGTAATTATAAAACCCTAAAGTTAATTTTAAATTAATAAAAGTTGTTTAACTTAAGCATTATTATTCACAATTTCAGCGAATAATTTTCCGATTGCCAGCCACTCGAGTATTTTTATTGCTTTCATTAATCAGCGTCAGTGGCATTATTGTTGATCCAATTATTGAATTCGAGGCATTATTTTAATCTATTTTAATTGTTGAGAAGCATCGCATTAAGTTCTGAAAAGCTTATCAATTATACAAAATTAAACTAATTGCGTAACTTATGTTACATTAATTTATTCTCTCTTACAACTCAAAAACTTTTTTAAAAAAGTTAAAGTTAAAAAACTTTAATATCATTTCTAAAATGTGCACAAACATCAAGAAAACTTTATTAAAGCAAAATTAATTATTTAAACTTTACTAATCCTTAACTAAAAGTATTCAAATAGAGACAACTAATTACAGACACCTTAGTCTCAACTCGACTGTCGTCTGAGACAGGTCTCACTAATTATTATGAATTTAAATTGTTAATCAGAGTTAATTAAAATTTTAATTAAAAGTATTTTCGACTTTAAATAATTGTTTGTGCAATTATTTCACTGTTTCAGATCTTTAAATCTAAGACAACTTTAGTATGCTTGCGATACTTAAAGTAAGATACTTAAGATGGCGATACGTGATGAGGTATTATTGATGGTAATAATAATAATTTGTTAAAATTGTAAAATTGTTAAAATTTAGTTTTATAACTTTTGATATAACAATTAATAGCTCCCTATAATCACAAATTATTATAACGCTATAACAGCAATAGTTGTAACAATTGTTGTAACAGATCTTAATATAATTTTAAAATAAAAATTATTGATTTAAAATATAAAATTCAATTTAATTATGATATTTCAATATATTTTTTTTGACGATGACTCTTCAATAATATATTAGGAATGAGCTGTAAACCCGTTTACCTACAGAGAAGTTGCTGAACAGTGTTTACAAGCAATTTAACTGTTTATTTCCTTGATTTCTAGTGGTAATTATTTATTATTTAATTTTTGTAAAAATTTATTGATTGCAAATTTCTAACTGAAAAATGAAAATATACAGAATGATTAAAATTTACAACTAATTATTATTATTGGAAACCAATAGATCAGAGGAGCGGAAAGTTGTAAATTTTAAAAATACAATCAAGTAAACAGGAACTCATAACCAGTTATGCATAATGTCTAAAACAGGTTCGTGAACTTGGATTTACTTAACGGTATAACGGAAACACTTGTTTTCATATTCAAGTTTCACACAAAAACTATCTTCAATTCACTAATGGCTGCTTTTCAAGTGTTTTGCTAGAGATATTGGCAATATATAAAACTTGAAAAAGTAAAAATGTCTCTGCGATCAAAAAATAAATTGTTTGCATTTTTGCTAATATTTTACTACTGGTTGAGAGGGATTGTGATGTTTTTCGTGCCTCGAAGTCTGCGATCGAAGTCAGTTAAGGGAGAGTTAGTACTCATCACTGGTGGCGGCAGTGGTTTGGGCAGAGCTCTGGCCATTCATTTTGCCAAACTTGGAGCCGATATTGTCGTTTGGGATATTAATCAATCTGGTCTTAACGAAACCGTACAATTGCTTCAACCCTTTGGGGTGAGAGCTAAGGCATACGTTTGCGACATTACAGACAGAAACTTGGTTTACTCGTCGGCGTCGAGAGTGAAGCGCGAAGTGGGTGTGGTGACCATTCTGGTCAACAACGCAGGCGTTGTAAGTGGCAAAAAGTTCTTATCGCTATCAGACGACAACATTTTGCAAACATTCCAAGTGAACGCCATCAGTCATTTTTGGACAGTGAAAGCGTTTTTGCCAGATATGATCGCTGCCAATCACGGCCACCTCGTGTCGATAGCATCAGTTGCCGGTCAGTCGGGTATCGTTCAACTCAGCGACTATTGCGCCTCAAAGTTTGCGTCCATTGGTTTCGAAGAGTGCATTAGACTAGAACTTCTCAACGACGGAGTGACTGGCGTTAAGTCGACCATTGTTTTGCCATATTTCATAAATACGGGAATGTTTGATGGCTTTAAAACTTCAATTCTGAGTGCTTTAGAGCCCGAATATCTCGCTAATGAAATCATATCTGGCGTCTTGACTGATGTCGAGTACGTTATTGTGCCAAAAATATTTTTTACGGTACAAGTATTTAAAGCTCTTTTGCCCGCAAAAGCTTTCTACAAAGTTTATGATTTTCTCGGCGCTTTCGATGCCATGAAAGAGTTTACTGGACGCGAGTCTTTCAAAAAACATGAATAATTAATGGAAACAGAAAAATAATAATAGCTATTCTAATCAATAAACAAATAATTAATCAAATGTAAGGATGCTTTTTAATAAATACTCTTGCGATTAGTATTTAAAGCTATTTATGCAATTAAGAAATAAAAGGTAATGATTGTAAAAGTAATGTTACGATTTAAAATTGACAGATGAATTAAGTAAAATAAAAAATACAATAAACTGAAAAGAGTAACGACATAATTGTTTGAGCGCTATCACTAATCTGATTAAAATTAATGACACCATTCTTATGGTTCGGATCGTGTTTAACAGAATTGACACTTTCATGGCTGTGTTTTTCCATTTGATGAGAAGCCGCATCTTTGCACGTCTTCATGCAATTATCACACGAACACTTATTCTCTTCGGGCGGCGCTTCGAAACACTCGTACACTTTACCGACCATTGGCTTAAACTTTTTCTCTCCTATTGTGACCGAGACTTCGTCCGTAATGAGCGGCGTCACCACTAATGGCATTTGCGCTATCGATCCGAGAGTCGTCAAAAACTTATTCAAATCACAGTTCTGTCGCTTATGTTTTCCGCATATGTATTCCTGATCCATGAGATAAGCGCCAAATATTTTCACGTCATAACACGACTGGTAAAACGTTTGGGCGAACTGTTTCGAGACAATGTAAGTGATGTTAACGACGGCCTCTCCATTAATCTTTTCAATGTTGACAATTTCGCTCTGATTCGGGAGACAGAATAAATTGCAAAAATATTTTTTGGCGTTAAGCGTACACGACGGACACGAGCGGCGAATGATGTCGACCTGATTGATCAGTTTGCTTATCGAGTCTTCCTGTTCGGCCGAACAGCATATCGGATGTGAGAGTTCGCCTGACATTAAGTAAATTTGGTTTTAAATTTAATATATTGTTTCAATCGAATTTAAAATTAGTTATTAGAGACGAACTGAACCGCAGTTTAACTTTGGTTAAGTTTAAAATTTTTCGGTTTGTTTCTTATCTTAGATTTATGGCAGAGACAAAGCAGCGCATAGAGGAAAGTCATAATTTTAAATTGTAATTTTTAGCGAACTATTATTAAATTAATAAATAAGAGTTTGAGCTATAATTACGGAAGTTATAAATTTGCCTCAAATTTTATTAATTTTCCTCATTCTGTTTTTAATTTATACTGCAATGGTTTAGAAAAATCTCAAAAATCTCAAAATCTCTTAATGAATGTCCACATATAAACTCGCATAAAAATTTATAGTATTTATATTAATATTTATATAAAAGCATATCAAACTAAGCATCGCTTTGAGAAGAATATATTATCTTTTAGTGATATCAATCGATAAAATTTTGTTGAATACTTAATTCTAAAAATTTTATTTTCTTTAATTTAAAAAACTTTATTTGTTTAATTTATTTTAAAATTTTAAACTTAAACTGCTATCTAACAAGAGTAAGAAAGATTGATCATTGCATCAGATCATTGCTCACTACAGAATTCAAATGTTTAGAATAATTAATTCATCTTCAAAAACTCAAATAAGCGAACATTTAAAATAATTCTTAAGAACCGTATTTTTTGCGGTTATTATTATTATATTAAAGTAAATTAAAGTTATAGTCAGTTACAGAACATTAATAGAAAGTTTTGGCATTTAAAACAGATTTAAATTGATTACATCATAACTCGAGGCTGGAGTTGATAGAGATATACCTATTTCTTGAACATTCAAATTTCAATCTAAATTTTTTCCATTTAATATAAAAATAATTTATTTGATTAAATCCCTGAATCAGAGGTTTTTATTTAAAAATGAAAAATTTCAGTTTCAAAAATTTCAAAAAGTTTTCCAATATTGTTGTTTAAAATTTGATTCAAATTGCAAGCAAAATTAATTAATGTTAACTACTCTATTAAATTAGAAATTTCTAAACAATTTTATTAACAATAAGTTCTTATATATTAAACATTTTTTAAAGTTCAAAATAGATAATTTATGGTATTTATAAATAGAGCTAAAATACTCATTCTTGTGTTTCGAACTTATATATAGCAAAAAAATTATACAAATTAAGATAAAAGCAAATGACTTAACATACGGACCTAATAATTATACATCACTCGCAAATGACAGGCAAATGGATTCAAAACTGTTACGCAATTAACTAATTGAAAGTCTAATAGAGTTATTTAAGCATAACTAAAAGTTTTATTTAGTAAATATTTCCTTATTTAAAAAACACAAGTGACAAGTGATGCCAATGGCAAACAAACCGCTGTCGTCGAAAAAGTGAGGACAATGAGTCCAAAGCAGATCATAGAAGTCATCGTCGGTCACGTTAGGCAGCGGTGCTCTCTTCAGATGACACGGCGAGTTGCGCGTCACTCCGTCCAACTTGTTCTTGCATACCGAGCCCATCAGACACGAGTCGGCCATACGGCCTGTCATGTCTGTCCGCTCTGTCCGGTCGGCGCCACTGGTCCGGCCCAACACGAGCGTGCAAACAGTCAATAAACAGATTTGGTTGAAACCAAAACGCATACTTTTACGAAATTATTACATCAACAAATCACAAACACGAGAAAAATCAAATATTATGATTAGCGTTAATTGCGTAAGAGTTAGAATATATAATGGATAACTTGGTAAACAATTATGCACACAGAATATGCGTGAACACACTCAAACAAGTTATGAATGATTGATTTGCGGCCACAAATATCTGAGTTATTTGCCTGTAAAATGCAGTCAATCCAAAGCAGTGATGAGTCGGTTAGGATTATGTTGACGACGTCTCACTAGTGACACAACAATATTTGTTTTACTTTTTCCTTTAACAACAATAGTGGTGCGATCAAAGTTGGTCATTATTGGACTCGAGTAAGCGTGATGTCACTCACTAACAACTCTGACAACACTTGCATTTATTTATAAAACTTTTACTTTTAGTTCTGTCGCGTCTCTCGCTCTCTCTCCTCGTCTCTCCCTCTCGGTTGGCGTTGACTCACAACTCTATTCACTCTTCTCGGATCACTCCCACGAAAGGGTACACTTGCTATGGTATTCCTCAAAGTGGCTCACCTTCGGCTGTTCGTTAGCCCAATAAGAGATGCTAAAGGCTATGAAGAAGTCGTTCACAAAAGTTGTGCATACTCTACATAGTAGTTGCGCATTGAATTGAAATACGAAAACAAATTGCAAATAGCAATAATTGAAAGGAAAACTTTTATTTTTGCTTAATAGTGTGTTTTATAATAAATGATATTGTGTTTAATGATTGTGTTCGAGACTAGAAACACACATATATATAATGTATTTATTTAATTAGCGTGCGTTAATCGTATTTCCGTATAATGCAATTATATCATGATTGCTGAGTTTCGAAACAATACCCACTCTAATGGTTCATTAAACGAGTTTCTAGTGTTTCAAACCAATGTGTGTCCACAAATGCCCGGCGGCTGTGAATGCGCTTTTGGGCAAACACTTCTCTTAAGCGCAATCGAAAATAAAAAATAGTTTTAGCTCTCGACAAGCATTGACTTCCTCAACCAAATAGCTAGACTTTCTTACTGTTTTTAAGAAAAAAAGTTTGTTTATAAAACTTGCTTTATTGTACCAAATATAAGCGAAGCCCAAAAAACTAATGATGTGATATTTTTAAAACGATTGGCCGCTCTTTTTATTTAATAAAGAAAGAGAAACGTTTCCTCAATAAAATCATTTTTCATTTTAAAAATTTTATTATCTGATATATATTTTTTTAATGTTTTATTGTATTATTATTTTAAATTCAATAACTGAATTTTTTTTAAATAATTGATTCCAATATAAATAAATACAAATACTAATTAGTAATTAATTTTAATTATTTAGTTATAATTCAAATTAAATTGTATTATTTAACATTTATACTTCATATAAACTTAAATATGCAAATTTATTTGATTTATTCAATTAAGATATGAAAAAGATGGCCAATTTTCTGACGAGATCTTAAACGTCACTTTCGTTTTTCAAAACCAGAGATCAATAAATAAACCAAAAAATAGAGATCTTGAATATAATAAATTGTAGTATTTATTATAATTCAGATATCACTTTACTGTTTACCAAATATGTAATGTTTTTATTAATCGAGAAAAAAATGTTTTTCCGCTATTATTTTCTGTACAATAAAAAATATTATTTTATATTAATGATGAATTTCAATGCTAATTAAAAATTTACCATTATTTGCATTGACAGTAGAATTTTTCTTTAAATTAATGCATGTATTGATAGGCTGTCCAGCCATTAATGGTGGCGAAAAACAGCGTCCATCGAAAACTCTGCCCCACTCCGCACTGTCACGAATCCAACCATTGTGTTCGCACATACAACTCATGCGATTGTCTATAATAAATAATTTATTAGAAATAAGTTAATTAGAATTGACATATTTAACACAAAATTTAAATTACTTTTCATAATTTCGAATCTGAGACAAGAATGTTATAAAATTTTATTGCATAATATTAGAATAAAATAACAGGTCTTATAATGAATAACAATGTGTTATCAGATCATTGTAAAAATTAATAACAACTCATTTTGATTTTAAATTAATATATTTATTAAAATAAACAAAAGATTTATGATATGATATGAAATTGTACTTTCGATATGTGTTTAAAAACTAGTTTATTCAAAAGTTTAAAAGTCCAACATTTTAAGTTTAATGTTTGATAAAAGTATTTTTGAATCATTACTTATATTTACATTTAACTGAACTTAACATTTATCTAAATGTCACTGTTTGGGCATATAATCGACAATGATTTTTAAAAATAAAGTAAAAGTTTACGTATAAATAAATAAATTTTTAAAATACAATTTATAAAAATTTAAAAATTATTATTTTAAAGTTTAAAGTCAGCAATCATTGATTGATAGTATATTTATCATAAATTTTGTACACATCTAAATACATAATTTTTAGGCACATGTTTTGGGAACACTTCAAACACTTGTCATTAGTGTATAAGACTTTTAAAATAAGACATTTTGGAATTAATGTCATAACGGCATAACACACTAATGTAATAATTTATGCCAATTCCTAAAACTAAAACTAAATCTCCGCTTTCGGCCATTTATTCGGTTCTGTAATTCCGAGTTCAAAGATAACATGGTTTGTGACCATTTATTCGGCCCCTTCCGAACGTGCTTCTCAACTCGTGACTCACCCTCGACTCATCACATCATTCTGAGTAAATCAATACTCTATGACCCCACCTCCTCATATTTTCCCCGTCCCTTATGGCCAGACACGCCCCTTCGACCCGAGACCACTCTCATTCGACTCAGTGAGTCAAGTCAGTGAGTGAACTCAGTTCAACGACATACGACATCATACGACATGTATCATACGACATGGTTTCTGACAATTTTATCGGCGTCCCCGAATTGGTCACGCCCCCCGCCGCCTCGACCCCTTACGGCGCCTTTCAAACCATGGTCATAAATATTTATACCATGTTAGGGTAACTCTGGCCAGTTCTGAGTCTAAGGAAGCACATATAATCATATGCAATGCGCCAAATTTGGTCCTATTTTAATTTTTATTTTTGGTGATATTAATTTTTAAAAACTTTTGTTCGACTTTTTGGTTTATATGTGAAAGGGCGCATCATATGATGTTGACCCCATTGTCCTATATGTCACGGGATATAATACAATATAGGTTTGGATTTTCATATGGGATTACTTCATATGCATGTTTCCCGCCCTTGTTTGGTCAAATTCTGTTACTGACCGAAAACGGTGTTCCCTTAGTATAGGTAACATTTAAAGCCTATATTTACTTATGAAGCTGTTAACCTTCACCGAATATCATATGCAGTTAAAAAATAAATATCAGGTATAATTATATATTGAGTGTGGTATTTATAACAAGATAAATAATAAACAAGTGTGAACATCAAAATGAGCTGACTTTAACATTATCTTTAACATTATTCATAGGTTATATAGCGCTCACTACGTTCATGCTTTATGTTTTATAAAGCAATAAGTACTAAGTATTATAAGCACTTTATGTATCATAAAGTATTATATAAAGTATTATGTTTTTTTTGATAATATAATGGCTTTATATTAATTTATGCCAATAATATTTTCAAATAAAATTTTCTAATAATACATGTCAACAATACTTTTCATTTAACTAAACTAAACTAAACAGCATATAATAGCATATTAGTCTCTAATGTGCAACTTATATCTTATTATTTGACAATTTAAAACTCAATGTTAAATTAAACTAAATATGGCCCGTTTGGGGTCACTTTCCTCTATCGGGAAACGAACGGACAGACAGACGGACAGACATTTCAAATTCATAAGCTTTCTTCAATCAAAGTCAAAATCAGCTAATAATTACATGATTAACTACTGTTTACCTGAAATATCTATGTATTCAACAGCACTGAATGTTAAATTATTAAACGAATCCAAATTTGGCACCCATTCAATGGAATTGTTTCTTAACCTAATGGTCGATAACTTCGATGAGATTAATTCGCTTGGATTTTCAGTTACAATAAATTGATTGATATTATTGTTACTGATATCCAAAATTCTGAGTTCTTTAAAGTATACAAAACAGTCGACGAGGTTAACGATTTGATTTTCTCGCATGAAGAAGCGCTCAATTGGCAACTTTGTTAACGCGCTCGCATTAAATCTCGTGTAAATATTTTCGGTCAAACCAATGCTCCGTATTTTGGGAAGCGATGAATAGTCGCGTGGTATGGATTTAATAGAATGCCATCGCGTGTAAGCGATTCGTAACTTTGTTGTGTTTCGATGTGTTAAGATTTTCAATAAATTTTGGTTCACATTACGCAACACACTTGTCTGACCAATTGTTAATATGACAAATATATGAATTAAAATTAATGTCAATTTGCACAAAATATGCATTTTTAAAATAAAAAATTTTAATAAATAAAAAAATAAATAAATATTTATTATCACAAATTTAAAAGCAATATAATGTCAAAAATTTAGGCCAAAATATAGCCACACATTATGGAAATTATGTATATCTTATGTGCTGCAGATCTGCCAATTTTTTACTAAACAAATGATACACCAAAGCATGAAAATTGAAAGCTTTATAGTATTTTATGACACATGATTATCATAAAATATTAACATTATGATACCACGTAAATAACTATTGCAATTGTAATGCTTAAATATAGATAAACTTAATTATTACTACAATAAAAAGCCCACACATAATAACTTTCTGTTAGTATTGAAATGATTTTTCTTTATAATTTAAGTTAAATTTATATATATATATATATATATATATATATATATATATATATATATTTAAATATGTATATATATTAAATTAGTTTATTATTAAATTTATTCGGATATTAAGATATTTATAAATAATTTCTTATTTAAAATTAGATAAATATAAAACGAAATTATAAGCTAAGAGATAACTATGAACTGAGTTCTGCAAAGTTTATTTTATTATTTTAAACATCCTTTAAAAGAAAATTGGTGTGTAATATGGGAGCTTTCGATACTATTTTGATGATTTTTAAAAGATTCTTACAATAAAACTTTTAATAATTAATTTGCTACAAAATTACTAAAATTAAATAATTACCTGTTCACTAATACATTATTTATAAAACTCAAAACTATAAAAAGAATTTTTGCATTAGTCATTAAAATATAACTTATATATTTCTACTTAGACAACTTATAATTCTATTTAATAAAGTAAAAATTATTTGAATAAATATGTAATATTAAGCTTTTAATTTATAACGAGTTAAGTTTAGTTGTAATGCAATAAATTGTAAGAAATATTTGTGGTGGCTTGTAGTGTCATCTCACACATGCAATAGAATCAATAGATTTGCTAAAATAATTTTGTCAAATGAATGAAAATTGCGTCGACCAGCAGTTGGTCGGCTGCGAATTAATGAAAATACATTTATAGATTTAAAACATACCAAAATAACTGACATTTTTGCTTAAAGTTTGTATTAAATGAATTAATT
Organism: Microtritia minima; assembly: GCA_034699355.1. NCBI lineage: Eukaryota > Metazoa > Arthropoda > Arachnida > Sarcoptiformes > Euphthiracaridae > Microtritia > Microtritia minima. The sequence goes on from JAQIYA010000569.1 coordinate 17,715, forward strand.
AAAGAATTTAATTTTTTGAATGACTTTTTTCTTATGAACCGATCCTATGAAAGGATGGATCGTATGAAGTAATTCCCGAAACCAAACCACTTCATATGATCCATACTAAACTGCAATTTGAAAAAATTAGATAAAATTAATTTATTATGCAAAAATAATATCTAAGCAATATTAACGAAGGTATTTAATAAAATCTCTGAGTATCTAATCATAATTATCTAATCATTGTATGTTCAAACTTCTCAATATATAATGCAATAATGAGCATTATTTAATATTAAAATTTAAATGTAATAATATAATTATCATATTATTTTATTATATAGAGTAATACGTCAATAGTATAATTGAGGTAATTTAATATGAAATCATTAATTAAAAAGTACTCATTTACACTTTGCAGTGAGGTGTGGAAATAAATGCGATTGATTTGGTTTTAACTCAAATCAATATTCAATTATTTTTTAAAATAGTCAAATCAATTATTTAAAAGAAGATTATGTATAATTTTGTTTTCTGTTATTATTAGGGAGAAATTACTATATAATCTAAACAAATCTCCGAAAGAGGAGGGGAAGGAAAAGGAAACCAAAATAGGAACCATTTTTGGCGCCAAAGTCCTTTAAGTCGGCAGTCATAGACAGGTGTTTACCCTTTTGTGATTAGAGATTTTTCTTGACTGATAACAACTTTTCAGGTTTCACTATTTACTATCTAGTTTTTTATCTGATTTTGTTTAGCATAACCAAACTTATGGGTTTAACATGTCTGTCTGTCCGTACCCTCTCTTTAAAATTAATTGTTTTAATGTACCCCATTTAAGGACGATTATAAAATTTTGACACATATTTATAAAAAATCTTTTAAAAAACGCCTTAAAATAAAAATATCAGAATTATCTATTTATTACTTTTAAAAGATTGTAGATATTTAAAATATTTCATTATTAATTATATCAAAAGTTTTTAAAATTTATTAAAACAAAAATTTAAGACATTTTAGAATCATTGTTATTTTAATATAGAATAACTATAATTATTTGTTTAAAAATGTTATCAATATTAAATATGTAGTCTTTTTAGTTTATTACTAAACCAAATAATCATATTTAATTCCTTAAACGCTAATAAGTATAATACAAATAAATAATTTATTGTATTGAATATATCTTGAAAAATATAATAATAAAATTTAGTTAAATATTTATATAATTAGCGCAGTGTTTGTGCGCGTCTGTCGTGTCATTGAGAGTGGCATTCAGTG
>JAQIYA010000570.1:0-18950 GCA_034699355.1 Microtritia minima
GGTTAATTTTATTTTAACTTTTAACCTTAACCTTAAGGTTAAAAATCTGCTTTTAACCCTGGGTTAACCTTTTAAAATAATAACCAAAGTTCATTATAAGTAGAGACCGGAGTTCTTTTCTATGAACCCCTTTTGTTGACACCTGTTCGTAAGTGAGCTACAGATAAAAAAAATAGCCCTTTACTAGATATGCATTATAACAATGTTAATAATAAACAGTGATTAACTAATACAGTAATTTAATGCAATTTTTAATTCAATATAAGAGGAGCGCAACATCTCAGCGATGCCAGCTTTGAGATTGAGTTCCAATATTGCAGTTTATTAATTGAAGATTTTTAATGAATTTTTCAGATGAGAAACAAATTAATTTTTTTATTTACGTATCAAAACTTTTGAAAACACGGTGTGAATTGAAATATAAATGTTAATGTAAGAAATGTGGGAATAATTCTTCATTCAAGTAAAACATTAATCATATTTTGCTTAATTAAATGTTTTATTTTTACTTTAAAAAATTTAATTTACTGTTTCACATCATTATTTTAGTTGTTTAATATTTGGATTAATTATTTTACATATAGAATGTTCATTAATAGTCAAAAGCGCAATCGATCATAAAATTTTGAATATGTCCATTAAAATATTTAAAAATTAAAGATATAACTTTGATAAATTAACTTAAGCTTTAATTACTGGTTATTTTATTAGTAAATTGAATTCAATAAATGGTAATTTGAGTTATAAGACTGAATTTTTCCAAATTAAATCACCAAAATTTTAAACATAATTCAGGTTTTTGATCAATATTTTATCCTAATATTGAATAAAATCTAAATTTTTATAAGCTTAATATATCAATATTTTACCCGAACCTTTATTTTTATATAATTTGCGAGAAAATTGTCTAAAAATAAGATTTCCAGTAAAACACTGTTATATTTAAAATCTCAAATTCAAGCAAACTTTAAATTTTCTAAACATATTTATGAAAATATAATCTTCGGGGAAAACTAAAATTAAAATTTGTGTTCAAACTTAATGTCGCAGAGATTGCTACAAAAAATAAATGTTTTTGAATTTTGCTGCTTTTATTAACAGTATTATCAAAATTATTTTGTTATCCTAATTTAGTGTTAATAAGCCAAAATCAATAATTTTGAAAACATTCATGTGCACCATAAGCCAAACTTAGTGAAAACACAGAATTTTATTTTCTTATAAAAAGTTAGCAAAAAATATTTACAATTATCATATAATTATCATGTATTGTTAGCTATATTTACAAAATTGTTTTTACCAAACTTTTACAAACTTTTTATGCCAAAATTAAAATTAACTCTTAAATTATTCAATTTTAAAAATAAAAAGTTTGTTAATTTAATAAAAAATTATTCAAAAAGTTGTAGCAATACTTGATAGGATTTTGTTTATGCATATTTTGTGCTTTGACTAGAATATGGACTTAACCATTACTTGTTTAAGTCTAATTAAGGATAAATCTAAAATAAGTAATTACATTTGTAATTATGCTCTGATTGTATTTTACAAAAATATATTATTTAAATTTTATACTAACAATAGTTCAGATTTTTCAAATTAATGGTTCCGTTATTTCAATTTTCATTCGCTCACTCTATATAAGCGTTGCAAATATTTGACAAAATCGTCTCATGTAAGCATAGGTCAGCCAAATCAATATGAATGCCTTGTGATATCATTATATTGTTCTAACGTTTAACTAGTCTTTGAATAATATCACTTACGAAATATATGGTATTAATTAATAATTTATGATATTATTATTATTTGTTGATACAACACAAATAAATTATTAAATATCATTAATAATGAATAGCTATTAACAATTACGAAATAAAGTGAAACGATTATATGAATTAATAAGCGGCTATTGTTTTCATGACAATATAAATATTATTATATAAATTAAATATTATAAGTTACTTATATCGTGATTATCATATTTTACTCTGAATTTTTTGTAAAAGGATTATCTAATATACTTTTAAACTCATTAATGAGTTTAAACATAGATTGTTTTATTTTGTATTCATTAAAATTTAATTATAATTTAATACAATTCATTTAATTATTAGGTAAAGAATTAATTTTAAGGGTATATATTGAACTTAAATCCATATCAATATCAAATTGCTTAAAAAATATCCTTAAAAGTCACTTTCAAATTGTCAGGAAAAAAATTATGATATTAAATAGGTTTAAGTTGAACTATAATAGCCATAAAATTTTTATCTTTAGAATATTTCTTTACATAATATGTATTTATATATACAACTTATTTGTCGAAACTGGTTTATCAATAAAATTATTTTAATGTTTCGTTTTTTTGGGGTTTTAAATTATTCAAAAATTGAAATTTACATATAGACTTAAATGGACTTAAACAAAATTTAGTGTTTAAGTCCAACTCAAATCAATAATTTTTAAGAATAAAATATATAAGCTATTAATCTAATTTTATATATGGTTTACTTTTTTAGTTTATTTTAGTTTTGTGTCAAAATAACTATTTTTAAGCATTGTTTGTTATATTTTTAATTCAGAAAAAATTATTGTATCAAAATGAATATTATTGTATTCAAAATTTTTATACATTTTCAAATATTGAAAATTAATAGATATTTAAAATTCATATTTTTTAAAACTTAATTTGAAATTCTCTGCTTAGAGGTTTAATTATCCGTTTTACAAACTTTGTTTAATTATCTCATAAATTACAAAAGCTTTATTTATATCCCGCTAAACATTCATTATGATTAAAGGAAAAGATTATTAAAATATATTACAGTAGACTAAAATCATCGTTTTTGTAATTATTGCGATTGCATTATTTATTTAAAAGTTTACAATAAAATTTAATTTCATAGAAAATGTGTCGCTGTCTTTCTTAAAAATGAGTTTTTTTAATAATTTATATTTACTAAAAAATTAGTGAAAAGTTTTCTAATTATCCATTCATGATTTATGAGCGCTAATTAAGTGTCACTCTAATACACATGCTATTAACGCACCGTTTTGTTGCATACATTTACAGTATTTTTTTTTCAATAGTTTTGAGCCATTATTTCATTTTATCTCATATTTAACTTTCGATTGTTCCTTCCTTTCTTGTTTTTCCCATCTTTCAATTTTTAATGAGAAAAAGAAGAAAAAAATAAAATGAAACCATTATATGAAACTTTTGTTAAAATTGACCTTACATTGAGAGATCAAATTTAAAGATAGTTCATTAAAGTAGCCACTCTTGTATTTAGTAAAGCACTGTACAGTAGTTTTAGGGATCACTAGTAATATACTGCATGTAAATCTTTTATAAAACCTTTATAGGTTAAACCAATTCATTTAGCGTAATAGTTATTACATGTAACCTTTAATATTTCAATTTCTAGTAAATAAGTAAATGATTATAACTTCTTCTCATATTAAAACAAAATTATTTTGCTATTAATTATTTTATAGGAAATAAAACATAAACTCATTGTATAAGTACCACAATTAATTAACGAAAAAAAATTGTAATTATTATTTATTAATTATTAATTGTTTATCAATGAGAAATTAATAAAATTAAATTGCGAAGTAATTATTTAACTGAATTGTTAATATTGTTAACGATGACGAGCGTGAAGTTAACTCATGAATGGTTCACTTCACTGAACATTAGCTTTCCTTTGAAAGCTTCATAACTAGACATCCATATATGCTAACATAAATATGCCGAGACTCTAATCAATATAATTTGCAATATGGTTTGCAAAAAAATATATATATATTATAAGTTTAATTGAAAAGCACTATAGTTTCGATTTAATTAAATTACTTCAAATATTGAAAAAATTTTGATTTATTAAAATCAAGTTTTTATCGATTGGCTTACTGTTCGAATCGTTGTTACAAATAACTTATTATTATTTTTGTTTAGCATATTTTTGTTTATTATTCGCAACCAAGTCATTGCTCTAGAATGACATTTATTTATAGTATAGAATAAATGAAAATCATATTATAAATAAGCTTTAATTTGAAATAATGCTATAAAAATATCGGCGAAAAGATGTTCGGGCTATATAGACAATAGTTTAATAACTGCTTTACGCCTGAGTTGGCCTCAACGGCATGGATGGTACAAAGTGGTCACAAACATGTCCACTAATCACAATAATTAGACGGACTCGCTCTCGTGCACAGGAAAGTGTCACACCATCTCGCAGTGCCAGTCACTTATTCTATAGGCCTTGAAAAAAGCCTACATCTAAAAGAATGGAAACTTGTCGCTCAATTGTCTTCAGTACTTTCACTTCACTAACACTTCAGCGATTTAGATGTGACTTCTCAATCAATCGCTTTCCCAATCAATACGAATTTTATAATTAAGACACTTATCGACTTTTCAGTTTTCGCTCACAAAAACATTTTACGGTTTATTGTTTGAAAACTTATTGATTGCGTTTGGCTGGCGATGAAAGTGATCATCACATTTGATTCGTTATACATGACGAGCTTATCGAAAGTTGCGAGAAATTTGGCGTAGAAAAGTGAATTTTATTTGATTCATTTTTATGAAAATTTAAATAAAGTAATTTATGAATAATATTATATAATAATATTTAAAAATGGTATGATTTAAATGATACTTCCTTTAAGAATGGCAAACTTAAAATATTAATATTTATTTAATTATTCAAAAAAACAATATTATAGACGCCTTTAATGGTATTTTTATTAATGCAAATTTTATATTGTGGCCAAATTTCTGTATACGCCGATAAATCTTTAAGAAAATTTATAGACTCAATTGAAAAAAACGAGCATAAAATTCATGAAGGAATCGCGAGCGGACGTTACGACGCAGAGGACCAAAAGGCATCGAAAACACAGGAAGTCGACGAAGACGACTACGGAAAAATGCTATTCGATGTGAGTTGTGATGCGATTTTGTGCAATTCAGTTTTATAATATTTTACTATTATATTTAATGCTATATAGTAATGAGCTGTATGCTATATAGTAATTTAGCAATAATTTTCTATAATTTATTGCAAATTTTTATAAATTAAATTTCTGTTAACTGCTGCAATATAACATATAACAAATTAGAAATGTAATTAATAAAATTACTTAGTATTGTTATAAATTATAATCATCATCTGCTTCTCTCTCTCTCTCTCTCTCTCTCTCAAATGAAAACTTAACTAAATTAAGTTACACCATCATTATTCTTTTTATTCATTTCCATAGAGATGTATTTTATTAAATTGCAAATATTATTTTAAATATATATTTATTTGATTTAAAATGGTTTCGAATTACTATCTTTAAAATGTTTTAGTTTAAAATGAATAAATACAATTTTTTGTAAACAACACATTTATATTTAATGCGACCATAATTTACCTTAATTTGAATAATTTATCTTTGCAACCCTTTTCAAAAAAAATATATAATAATTTGTAGATAAATACTTAATCAACAATAATTATTTAACATTTGTTTATATTGGCGTAATTATTTGTAGACTAATGACAAATTACTTAAATGTATAGTAATCTTTACGCCATTACCAACCATTTAACATATAAATTTTAAATGATTATTTGATAATTATTTCGATTAATAATTGTGAATATTTGTGAATATATGCATCTATTTTGTAGTTTTTCAAAACTTTAATTTCTAACCTCATTTCTAACATAATATCAATAAATTAAATAGTATTGATGTGACATTATTAAACAGTTATTGTTTTATGTTATATTGATAATACCATATTATACTCTTTTTTATTGATAAAAATGTTCTTCTATGCGTAAAATATTTCTATACCTATCTTTATAATTATAACTATTTAACCCTCTATTTAATTAGTTGTACAATTGTATATAAAAGAGAAATCTACAGAATATGTTATTCAGAATAAAAGAATAGAAATATTATTAAAAATTTCTGTTTAATCTAATATCTAAAAATATTAATATAATTATAATTATCCATAATTTATATATCAATAATTGCAATAGTTTTTATATAAATTTTTATTCGGAGAAAATCGCTTAATTAATTTTCATTATTTTATAACAACTTAATGTGCAACTATTTTTCATATAGTCATTGTATACCAAAATTTATGATTAGGAAAAACGATAAAAACTAGACTAAAAATAATTCTGAAAAACTGGTAATATAAGGAGAAAAATAACAAATTTGCAAAAATTAAATATTTTGTTAATATTATTATTATTATTTTTTTATTGTTATGCAAAATTGTTTAAATTTTTTATTTTTTATTATCAAAGCTTATATTTTGAAATAAGCTTAAATATTAAGAACATTAAGCCATATTTGCAACAAATTTATTAAGTGATAGTATTTAATGAGATTCACTTTTAAAACAAGAACAAATTAATTTACAGTGTAAAACCATTGCAACACTTTTTTATTTAAAATTTGAAGCTATATTAAGCAATTCATTAATTTTAATTTGTTAGGATATGGCAAACTTTCGAAAAGTGCAAATTCCAGGAGTGGATTACAATATGGAACCTGAATCAGTTCCCATACCATATAATTTTCCTGTAGAAGAAGAGGAGGAAGAAGAAGAAGAAGAACCGATACCACCGCCTCATCACTCTTCTCACTCCAATCAGGATCAACACAATCATCAAAAAGACGAAAGCGAAGGAATGCCAAGACATCCCCCGCTATACAATTACCCACAGTCTCCGCCAGAACAGCCATCGGCTCAATACAGTGACGGACCGCCTCAGACTGATCAACAGTCTCCTCCATACGAGAATCAACGGCCACCAGGAGAGCAACAATCGCCGCAATACGACGATCGAAACTCGCCACCAGAGCGACCGTTTCCCCCATATGAAGAACAAGCACCACCGCCTGATCAGCAATCACTGCCATATGGAAATCAAGGATCATCACAGGAACAACAGTCACCACCATATGAAGATCAATCGCCTCCACCAGAGCAACAATTGCTTCCGTATGGAAATCAGGGCTCATCACAGGAACCACAGTCGCCACCATATGAAGATCAACCTCAGCCACCAGAGCAACAATTGCTTACTTATGGAAATCAGGGAACATCACAGGATCAACAGTTACCTCTATATGATGATCAATCATCACCACCGCCACCACAAGATCAACAAATATCTCCATATAACGATCATCAATCACGTGAACCAGAATCACCTGCATATGGATATCGCTCACCACCAGCTGAGCCACAATTCGCTCCATACGCAGATCAGCCAATACCTAATGAGCCTCAGTCTGTTGACCGCCAAGACCAGCAAATGGCACGCAACGAGTCTCCCCCGCCGTACGAATATTCGGAAGGAGCACAACCGCCAGATTCAAGAGATGCGCTTAAGTTTTATTATCCACAATTGTCAGCCGACAAATCAAACTCTCAAAACGATGGCCATATTCAAAATTCTCAGTCTTTAATACCAAAGACAATTCACGATTCTGATCCTGGCGTTCAATATAGCGCTGCCTTTCGAGACCCACTTAATAAACCTATAAATACATATCACGAAACTATTAAGTTTAATGAAAATTTATCTCCCGAGCAAAAGGCATTCATAAGACAATTGCCACCAGACTATCAATCAAGTCATCTGACAAATGGTGCTTATAATGACGACAATAATCAAATGATGCTATTGCATCAAAATGATAAAAATTTATTTAATAAACACAATTTAAAGCCAGAAATCTATACAATTGGAAATCGTGGCCAAATTCAATATAATGGCGGACCAAAAGATGAGCAGAACCTAAAACTTGGTCTAAATCAAGACCAATCAATTACGAACGCGTTCGCACCCGAACTTCTGTTTTACGACAACACACCAGAAATGCCACACTCTGATGGCAATATGCTCTCTCAGCCATTGTCACCGCCACTGTCACCACTCAATCCATTACAACTGTCACCGTCTGGCAATGTTGGAAAAGTATTGCCCGAAAATAATAGCAAGTTTTTGAGTGACAATAATGAGAAGCAATTACAGATGACAGACGAAAATAAGCTAATAACCAAAAGAATAGGATCGTCTCCGAGCCATCATCACCGCACTCCGCATCGAAAAAACTATGGCCCACCAAATAACTATAATAAGCCTACGGTGGGGTCGAGAGAGTATAGCAAATCACAAAAATACACTTCTTATACGCCAATAGAAGATGATTCTCCGCCAGAAGAGAGTTTTCCGAAGGATGAAGAAGAAGAGGCAAAATCATATTACGATCGATGGGCTGAAGAGCAGAAAAAATACGCGGAAAACGATAAATACAAATCTCTTGAAGACGATGTGGAGCAGGAGATGCCAAAGGAGGACCACTTTCAACACAATAGTCCTGATCAGCAATACGAAGCTCCAGATGAGCCTAATTATCAAACTGAGGAACAGCCTTACGGCGAACCACATCAACATAATCGCGAGCAAAATAATCGTAACCAACAGCCAGATAATCATAGCCAACAATCAGGCAATCATGACCAACAGCACCATTTCAATGATGCACATCATCATTCTGGCGACCCTCCCAAACATGAAGTCAATGCACACTTACAACAAACTGATCCAAACGAACACCCAAGAAGTGCGCCTCAACACACACCTGATCCAAATCAATACACAGAAGATCCCCAATACTCTACAAATCCAAATCAATATAACTCTGATTCGCAACAATATACAGATAATCCATACCAACACACTACTGATCCACAGCATTATACAGATAATCCACATCAACATTCAGCTGATCCGCAACACTACCCAAACAGTGCACACCAACACTCTGCTGACCCTCAGCAGTACACCGAAAACCTACATCAACATCCCGCTGATGCTCATTCAAATTATAATCCCAATGAAAATGCTGACTATCATTCAAAAGACTATCAGCATAACGGCGATGTTCCCCAATACGATCCGCATCATCACACTCAACATAGCGCACAACAACTGCCTCAACACGAGGAACCATATTATGATCATAAGCATAATTACAATGAAAATTATGATCGAAAACCAGAGCAATACGAGCATCAAAACGAAGGCAATGCTCGATATGAAGATGCAAATAAAAATTCACATTTCACACAAAAATATCCGAATAATGAACAACAATATCAATTAAGTGATGACCACCATCACGATAATCATAACCACCCCGAGTCTCATCAATATCAACACCCGTCACACGACACTTATCAGGATCAATACCAACCGCAACAACAAACTCCTCTTCAAGAAGAACCACAACCAAAAGCAGATCCTTATCTGAAACAATATCAAGAAAAAGCGGAACCATTCAAAAATGACTATCAACCACAACAAGAGCCGTACTCATATCAGGGCGAATACCAGCAGAAATACAATCACCAGCAACAGCACCAAGATTTTCAACAATACCCGCAAAGCGACCCCTTTGATGGGCCGCAACAAAAAGATCCCCAAACAGAATATCGGCCAAAATATGAACGCACAGGACAACTACGAAACGCGCAAAAATATTCTCCTGTAAATCAGTTAAGATTAGATAGCGATAGCAATGATAACGGTAAAGACCATAACACGGAAAAGCCGATCGAAGTGATTCATTTTGACTTTCAGAATAAACAGTCGTTTGATGATAGGGTAGCAAATGGAAAATTGGGTACATTCTCTAAATTGCCATTCAATTTTGAATCCCTTATTCAAGCTGATACATCGTTTTTAGATGCACTCACACCGCCAACACCGCATAATTATACTGGTCTGGAGGCCGACGATCCCGACAGCGGCTATCAAACTAACGCCGAGCTCACCACTCATACGCCATTTTTCTACCAAAGTTCCCCTTATAAAGGTAATAACGGTAACCCACATTCACATTCTCGGCCGCAAAAAGATCAATATTACGATCATCAACACGACGCTCGTTATAATAATGATGGCCCGGATGTCAATGATCAGCAAAACGAAGGGCACACTCAGCTATACACAGAGCAATATCCAGCCAATGACCAGTACAGCCAAAATGCATACTATTCTAGACCTAAACCTAAAAATATGGCGCGTCCCACACATCCCACTCTATACGAAGAGCAGCCAAATCACAAACCAGTCCACGAGCGCCAACGATATGCTCACTACGACAACAATCAGTATAGCGGTCATCCTAATATGAATCAACACCGACACCAACACCGACATCAGCACCGAAATCAGCAGAATTACAGACACCAACCGCAGCATTATTCAGTCGCATCGCGAGAGCCCTACTTTGATGATCAAGTGACTGCGGCCGCCGCCGACTCGTTGGCTAAGAAAAAGCCGACAAACGCTGTGCTGACCAGCGAGGAATCGAGAAAAGTGTCGTTTAAATTTAATACTACGGAAGATACAATTAATAATATTAATAATAATAATTATAATCGTACTGATGAATTAATTACAGCTCAAACCAATTTAGCTCACACTCAAAACGTGATCAGCAATAATAATGAGACATTGGTTTTCAAAACACTCGATCCAACAAATTCAACACGCAGTACAGCGTATAATAGGCAAAAGCGAATCAGATATCCTCAGAGAGCGATTCGGTTGCTCTCAAATTCAACACAAAGTGAGAGTCAAATGGTAAGAAATACAGCTAAACTCGACTCCACACCAATTAATATCACAAAAATTATTCGTCTCAGAAATTTTAACAGAAATAGGTTTTTGCGATCAGAAAAGCATAATAATAAAATTATTACAATAAATAATGACAATAATCATGACAATAACAGCTCATCTATCACTGCTTCAATCGATGCCAACTCATTGAAAGGAAAGGCAGGCAATATTCGAACCCTTCCGCAATCCCCTATTCATTTTGACCACTAATGGCTCATCGAAATAATGTTTATAATAGTTTTAATGTCATCTCATCAAAGCATTAATCAATTAACACCGCTCAGTAAATATCGTCTATTAGTAAGTTTTATTTATAAAGTAGATTATAGACTAATTATTATTATTATTATCTATTAGATTCTTATATTCATCAAAAATATTTCGCATGATTTTGCATATAATATGCAATTTAAAAAGTTATGGTAATTATTTAATTGTATTATAAATTTATTAATATTATATTTGTTGAATTTGGAGTAACTTATTATTTTTTTTTCAAATAAAAAATTAAGTTATTTTTATTCGCAGTGCTTCGCATTGTTTTCTGTTCTATAGCTATCAAAAATGTTATCAAATTAAGCTCAACTTATACATGATTTATTGTAAGTTCTTTTAGAACTACAAATTTAAATAAAGCAGTAAATATTCAGGTATGTATGAAATTATGATAACGATAGAGAAAAACAGTGATTAAATTTTAAATAATAAATGAATCGTTTTAGTTCTAAACCAACATTTAATTAAAAATATAAATTAAATTAAAAGTTTGAAATAGATTTTATGTATATAAAATTAATTTTATTCATTGCATTTTTTATCACAACTCATCTCTTAACAAAGTATAACGATTTCGCGATGGCGCTAATTTTCTAAACGTGGACTCCGGTGGACTTGTTTGAATCTAAAAGTCATTTCACAATTAACAATTATTTTGCAATTGTTTACACAATAAAGAAATTTAAAAATTATAAAATATAATCCGAACTCACAATTTGATTTGCGTCAGCAATTTGATTGGTAGTTGGATCGGGACCGAAGTGATACTCGCGATGTAATTTCCCAGAATATAGATCTTGTATGAATTGCTTTAACCGACCGGGAATTCTAAATTATTTTTATTAAAATAATTTTTTAAAAAAATAATCATATTGTATATAATTATATAAATAAAAATAAACTCACGAAATGTCGTTAAAATTTGGAAATAAATACATGTGCCTAAAACTATCGATCGCTATAAGTGGCAGGTCTTTCTGCACTTTTCCGAGATGATGGAGCGGATGAGCAAACTTGAGGCCGTCAGCGATTAAAAAGTTGACATTTCCGGACTCGCTTTGAAGTTCGGTTTGAACTATCTTATTATAGATATCTATGCTAGTCTTGTCGTCTGGATTGTGAAAAAGTATGACAAATGGAAGTCCCTCTTCGGTCAACTCTTCCGCGTTTTCGAATGTTATCTCGCGAACCAATGGTATGCACTTGTCTGTCGCCCAACTGCTCAGCTCATCATAGCTGTGCAAAATTCCGGGATATACCAAATCCTTCTCGTTTGGCCGCGAGCGCGACGGCTTGAATACTATGCTTTGTGTTTTGCCTGTACTCAAGTGAGTGAGAGAGGGCTCGCCGGACACCCAATAGAAGTGACAGTCATCTCTCAAATCGATGGAAACTTTCCGGAATATGTTATATTCCGCTTGTTTAATGTCTGGCGGATCCGTTGTGTAAACTATGAGCGCAGCCTTAGTCTCGTCGAGTTTGTTATACGACTCGAACGATGTCAAGTGCTGTATCGGATCGCGAAGCAAATCTCTCACGTGTTGAGTAATCGCGTCAACGCTGCGCTGTCCCCGAAATTCGCGTTTCATTACTTTGCCATTCATAATCAACTTAAGCGTTGGATACTTAGATATATGAAATCGTGTGCCGAGCGTTGCTGTTCAACAAAATCATCGTTAACATTGCCAACACTGGTGCGCACATTCGCAATGTACTCACTTTCGCGCTCGCAGTCAACTTTGCCGAATAAAATTCGTCCGCTGTCCTAAAAAAAGTAAAATTATGTGATATGTTTGACTATAAAGTCAAGCTAACCGTAGATCTAAGCGACGCCACTCACTCACCGGATTCTCCTGTAAAATTTTATTATACGCCTCTTCGAAAACAGGCGCTAAAATTTGACTGAATCGACACCAATCGGCGTAAAAGTTAAGAAAAACAAGTTCATATTTAGCTAAACAAATAAAATAAATTATAAGCCAATTAATAATGGCAGCGAATTATAATTATGTCGGCAATCATGGCTTACACGTGTATTCGTCGAAATTGGCTGTCGTTAATTGATATACACTCGCTCTGCATATGCATGAGTTAAGGCACACCTAATTAAGTGAAAATACGTTTTGGAGTGAAACACAACTCGCGCTTATGTACACAACGCTCACCAAAATTAATAAATGCTTAATAATAGTGGCGAAAGAGTGCGTCAAACTATAGCCGATTGTGTTGTTGGCCGTCATCGCAGTGGTCGTCCTCTCGCTAACCGTCGCCGTCCTCTCACTCAACACTCGTCTCGCATCGAATGCGCGCTAATATTTCGATCGAGTGATCACTGATTCGCTGTTATCTCCAATCGGTCTGAAAGTGCCAAATATGTGTTTATCAAATGAGTTGCAATGTTTTAGCGTTACGTGTAATAACAATAACGCTATTAATAATGCAAAAGAGCGTAACATATTATATAACAATAATAATACGATTAATCAAACGCTCACATCAAACCTCATCCGCTATCCTAATCTCCAACAGTTAATCTCAATCGTGTTTAACTCAATTGCTTTTAAATCTAAATATCCATTTAATTCGAGACCATTTGTTTATTTTTTTTTGTTTTTGAAACTTAAAATTTAAAGTGATATTGGATTTAAAGTGATATTGGATTTAAAGAGCGGTCACAACAAATCGAAACTCGACTCGACGTGTGAGACCAACAGATGAGTGTTTCGCACAGCGATTCACTTTCAGTTAAGCGTTAAACGCGATACAGAAATGCATTTAAGGGGAGAAAATGCCAAAACACGACACACGACGACACACACGAGCGCAGCCAAAGCCGAACTCATACACGTCTCTGCATAGCGACACAGCGTTTTATGTGAATCACGCATAGCGTCGCTCATCAAACACGCTATCTTTTTTGGACCTACTCTTAAATTGGTTTTTTAAAAATGAAACTATTGTGTGTTTACCACTCTTCTCACACACTCATTACTAAATTAAATTTTTTTTTACCTGAAGTCTTACTGAATTTAGTCGTAAATTTAAATATATATTAAACCAATTCTAAGATATGAAACTTTATATTTTCGTTTGAGTAAGGGTTACGAGAATAACCCGATTATAAATGATGTGAAATGGCATTAATCCTGCGCGGCTTCTTAGCCCATATCATGGCCGTAATCGTTAGATAAAAGCTGACCTTAATTTACAGATAACAGCTATTTGCAGATAACAGACAACTTTAAAGATAAAATTATAAAATATTCTGCTTATCAATATAAACACATCATTTACTAATTCATCTCATTTACTGCGGATATAACTTTTAGTTCTCTACTATTTAGATAAATATTAAATTTTTATTATGGATTATACTTATAAGAATAACTACATATTACAAATATAAATTAAACGTTAATTAATAGAATGAGAAATTTTAAAATAAAGATTTGTTTAATATTGCTTTAAAGTTTATCAAAAGTTTAGTTATAATTTTATAAAGTAAAAGATATATTTTTTTAAACTTAAAATTTAAACCTTTAAATGAGCACTTAAACTTAGGTCCATCGATACGATTCATTATTATATGACTCAATAATTAATTTTGATGAATATCAATATAATTTCATAATTTCAACAAAAAAAATATATTAAACTCACTCAAAATTTCTCTGCAATAATAATTCTCATATTTTCTTCAAAATATCTTTTTATTAATAATTAATAATTTAATTAGAAAAACATTAAATAAAAATCCAAATTATAAAAAACCTAATTTCATAATAAATATAAACCCAATTATTTATTTCCCAAAAAATCCTGACTCGACGTTAGCGTTGCGTCGATTGCGCGCAATATTTCGCGCTTTATTTGTGTTAGTGTTTGCTGTGTTTCGCTCTATAATAGTCTTTATTTGTGACGACATTTAGTCGTTTCGAGTCAATCGTCAAACGAATTCAATTGAATCGCATTCACTCTTAACCACAATCTGTTTGTACAGTTGAGTGATTGACGCCAATCAGTGGACAACATGTTTGAGGCGCGCTTAGTTCAGGGAAGTATACTCAAGAAGATATTGGACGCCATCAAGGATTTGGTGACTGAGGCCAGTTGGGACTGCTCGCCGTCGGGAATGAGTCTGCAGGCGATGGACACCTCTCACGTGAGTCTGGTGGCGGTCAGTCTCAACAACGACGGCTTCGATAAGTATCGCTGCGATCGCAACATCACTCTTGGCATGAATTTGACGAGGTTTTGCTCATCGCTTTCGCCCCTTTCTATCGACAATTAATCTGATTTCTTAAACCGAAATAGTTTGTCGAAAATAATGAAATGCGCGGCCAATGACGACACGATCACCATTAAGGCCACCGACGACGGCGACAAAATCATTCTGGTGTTCGAAGCGCAGAGTAAATCGCATTCACTTTGTTTCGTTGAACACTAACAATATTTAATATTTAAGTGTAATTAATAATAATAAGTAATATAAGTTTAGTAATAAGCAATATATTGTAGGAGTTTAGAGAAGTTTCGCGCTTGAAATGCTTTGAATGGTTGCCAAACTATGTTAGGCTTAAAATTAAAATAATAATTTGTTGATGATATTAAAATTAAAATTTAGAGGCAGACGATTAGTTAAGTAAATGCGGAAACAAAAATATATGAAAAATATATAAAAATTATCCCAAAACCGGTACTTTTAATATCATTGTAATTTAATTTTAATCTAATCCAATGCATGCATAGTTTATTTTATTAGCATCGAATCCCTTATTAAACTAAATATATAAATTGTGTTTAGACGAAGCGGAAGTGTCGGAGTACGAGATCAAACTAATGAATTTGGACGCCGAGTATTTAGGCATTCCGGACACCACTTATAACGTCAACATTAAGATGCCGGCCAACAAGTTTCAGCGCATTTGTCGCGATTTGAGCCAAATCGGAGACGCGGTCACCATTTCGTGCGCCAAAGACGGCGTGAGATTCGCGGCGAGCGGCGACTTAGGCTCGGGATCTATTCGTTTGTCGCAAACGGCCAGTTCGGACAAACCGGAAGAGGCTGTAGTGGTGAGTATGCAGGAGGCGCTCGTCCAGTCGTTTGCGCTCAAATATCTGAATCATTTCGCAAAAGCGACACCGCTTTCCACTCAAGTTTCGCTATCGATGTCGCCCGACGTGCCCTTAGGTTTGGCTAACACTCACCTAAATATTCTAAATATAATTTGTTTTTATTGAATATTATACAGTTGTTGAATATAACATTAACGATAACGATGAAGACAATCCATCGAGCATTGGATACATTCGTTATTATTTGGCGCCGAAAATCGACGACAACGAAGATTAAGTATTTCCGGATGACATCAATTATATAATTCGTACACTATTAGAAATAATTTTGCACCAATTTTAACACATTTTAAAAAATAAACATGTTATTAAGACAACAATATTGAATTAAAAAAAAAACTTTTTAAAACTTAATTATATGAAACTTAAATGTAAGTCATAATTACAATAATTTGATTTGGAATACATGTGATAATTTTTACATATTGTGTTTTATTATCATTTGATTAACACGTTTCAATGAACAAAGTTTCTCGATTTGTCGATTATGCGTAACATTTAAAATAACAATTATTAAATACTGGATAAATGTAAAACATTTTAAATTATGTTTAACTTAGTCGGATAATGCGTGAACATTAGTTACTACGACATTACGAATATTGAGAGCAGCTTTGAATATCATTTTATATTTTAATTGCGATTTAGACTACAGTATGTATTATAGTTTATGTTATAAAAGTACTTAAATAGATAAATATGATCTAAAAAATAAGCTTTAAGGAAGCATTAATGTTGTGAACTTATATGACTGGATTGTGTTGTGTTGTTCGACTGATTCTAAGTATTAAACTAATGCTTCCTAAATATTTAGCATAATATCTAATTATTAATTGATTTTCACAATCAAATAATATACAATATTATTTAACACATTGAATTGAAAATAATATATAGCACACCGTTAACGTACTCAACTATCAATTAATTTAAAAATGCGAAGCACAATAAAATCTAACCCCAGCCTTAACAGTGGTGCGTATACAGTATAAGAAATGTTTACTTTTGTCTCGAAATCACGGGCCGCTCAAATGAAGAATGACAACAATTGTTAGGTTATCTCGACTGTATGTCCTAAAAAATTTATTCTTAATTGGAGGCATTTAATAATAACACAGCTTGCAATTTAAGACTAGCATAACAACAGCTGAACTATTTTAAAGAGATCTTAAAATATCGAAAATGCTTATATTAGGAAAAGTTTAGGAAGAGTTAGTTTTAACATTAGAAAGTTTCATTTGAAGTGCAGTATCTAATTTTAAATTAAATGCTCATTACAGAGTAGTGCAGAATTATTTACTCGTATTTCAAATAAAATAAAATTTAAGAGCAAACTTTTTTATTCAATGTTTGAAACTGAAAATTATGACACAAAAATATTTCATTATCGTTAGATGTGCATAGATTATATTATCAACATATAAAAATTGGAGAACATAAAAGTCCATTAAAAAATTTTAATTATAAATTTAGTCATTGTTATAAAAGAGATTACCATATGTTGATAATGTTAAAAGTTTTATTGCTTTGCTTTCAAAAATTCAAAAATCAGAAATTCATTTATTACTTTTTAAAATTCTTTTATTAAAACAAGATTTTTGAGAAATTTATGGTTCTTAACGCCTAAATTCTTAATTCATATTAATTTGTTACTAATTTTAAAAATAATTAAAATTATTAACAACATTATCAATAATTCACATAATTATATAATTTGGTAGTTTTGCAAAATATTTGGTAAAATGCAGATAATGATCATATATTTTTGTGTCATATACAAAGTTACTCCATCTAATAGTCTCAAATTTTCAAAATTGTATTAATTGAATTAATATATATGTTCTTAAGTTTTATTTATATTTAATTTGAGTAAAATCTAAATTACTCTTATTTGACGTATTTGTTCCCAAAAATTAAAATATAAATTTTCAAAAAAAAATTAATTAAGAATGAATTTGATAAAATAAATGATTTTACACTGAAATTCAAAAGAAAATGCATTGAAAACATAAAATTCAACAATACATATGATTCTAACTGAGATGTCTATTTTGTTCACGAAAACTTAAAATTCTAGTATGAATTAAATAAATTACTAGAATTTAAGTGATCTCTAAGTAATTCAAACACTTTTAGCTGCTCATCTGCTTTAAGCCGAAGAATTAGTGCTAAAAGTTTTTGTGGATTTGGCGCTCGAATAAAACTTGATATATAAACGTTTACAAACGTTGCCATCAAATACTGACAATCAAATCGATCAACAATACCTCCGTGACCGGGAATAATATCACCAAAATCTTTTATTTTAAATGCCCGCTTGAAACCACTCGCGAAAAATCCACCGAAAGGACCGATTATTGAACTGAACAACGATAGCGATAGCGAATGTAATACAAACGGATACATCGTTATAATTAATGGCAACTTTAACTGTAAATAAAACATTTTACGATTATGTATGATATAAACATGAAAATAAGTTCGAAATTATATAAATTAAATATTTATAATAATAATAAATACACATAAATTTAGAAGAAAATCATAAATTACTTACTATTTTAAAAATATATTCGAATTCTTTTGGCAAATGATAATCAGTTAATTGAAATAATGGGGAAGGAATACAATCCATTGTTGTTCTTTCCAAATCATCCGAATATTCGATCGGACATACAAAATACTTATAATGGCACAGAATATGCGAAAACTAAACAAATATATAGTGTAATTATAAGAAAACTTTATTACTTACAACATTTAAATTTACAATTTCAGTAAATTGTTTTAGTGTCTGATTGCCAG
>JAQIYA010000571.1:0-18932 GCA_034699355.1 Microtritia minima
CATTAAAATAGTATTTACAACAATAATAAAATTATAATGATTTCTCAAATTTAAAAAGTAATATAAGTGATAACATGACCACCATATTAGTAACACAATAAAATTTAATCTCAATATAATTTGTATGTTATTTTAAAATGCAGTTTCATTTTATATCACATATTTTCAATTGGCCTTATATTTTCAACTATCCTTACCCAATGGCTTCGCCACTTAAACATAATTTTTACTGCACAGACTTTAATTTGTGATCAATTATGATTACATCTCTTCTAACGATTTCTTCGTAAGTCAGAAGAAGAAATTCTAATATCATTAAACTTACAACAAATATCATATTTCTCTTTAAAACTTTGTTTTTGTCTTTTTTGAGCGTTCAATTTGCAGATCACAAACAAGTTTTTAAAAATAGGAACTTGAGTTTTGTTATATTTGAAATAAAACACCAAAAATCAATGACTGATTATCATCTTATTAATCACAGTTAAAATGTATTTTGTTTAGGTTTGATAAAAGGCATGCGATTTAGACGATCACAAGCTTTTATTAGAAAACGCATAACAAGTAAATTTACCTAATTGTTACTGTCAGCCAAATCTGACAATAGATAATACATGTATTGATACAGTATGCGAAAATAAATTTGCTTTTATGATTAAAATTTTAGTTGATTATAACGGATAGGCTTTACTGTGGAAATTGTTAAAATGATATCAAAATAGCTATGATTATAAAGGTGTGCTGATTGTATAAGAATGTATTTGAAATTAAAAGGATTACAATTTTTTGAAAACTAGAATTCGGTGATTATATGCGGAGGTAATTATAATGGCAGTCGACTGTGTTGTGTAAACGGAATATCATTACAGAAATCTAACTGCAAAATCGATATATAAATGACATTTAAAAATATTTTGTTCATTAGTCTCAAGATATCTAAATCGGTAGTCATCATTAAAATCAGTAAAATCTAATATACAAATTAACCAAAATTAATGCCTATCCTTAAACAAGACAGACAGACGTGTCAAATCCATAGATTGCTTTTGTAAAACAGCTAACAAACAATATATGTTCACAATACCACCCAAACGTTTGAGAAAAAGTTAGGTCAATAGTCACTAAAAACTCGAGTGCACACAGTAAATGCAAACTTGCCGTTAACTCCCACTTAAAAGCTGATAAAAAGGCTGAAAATTAGTGCATAAGATTGAAATGATCTCACATTTATGCCATTGTTTGGCGCTAATAATCGAAACTTGGATGCGCCACATATCGGTGTGTTATATCCGGTCATGCAATCTAAATTTAATCTAACTTATATCCGGTCATGGATTGAAGCGATTAAATGACGCATAAAAGACATCGGCGGTGGCCATGCGTGTAAAAATGGGTGCACTGTAGCGCAGTGCGGGATATGTGCGATATTGTCTCACTTGTCTTGCCATAGACTGACTTAGACTAACAGACTAGCTATGAGACGACAGACTGGCAAACGCGGCACGAGATGGCAAACGATTGCGTACGAGAGCGCAAGTGAATGCATGCCCTAATTATTAACTATCGTTCATTAATTTGTGTTGAGAGCGCGTTCTCCTTTCACTGCTAACGACTTCATACCATGCCTTCATCTTTTTTAATATTATGCAAACAAACAGTGCATAATGTGACAACTTTACGGTGAGATATGATGGCTCACAATCTTTTCAACTTTATATAAAATGCAATAAAGCGAAAGACTTGCGCGATATAAAGATGCACTTCAGTGAAAAGTTGTTGTGATGTAATGTTTTAAAGTTAGACAAGTTTTTTAGTAAAGCTTAAGATGTGCTAATCAGTAGAGGGATGTTCACTGATGTTCATTCACGTTCATTGAGTTGCCTTTTGCTAGGAATGCTAAATCACACACATTGCCAGTCGAGTGAGATTCGGGTAATGAGTCGAACGACTCGAGTCGGACGAGAGTCGAGTGTAATGATAGTTAGAGCGAGTCAAAGTGAGCTATCGAGCCATTTATCAGCTCTCGTTAACGGGTATCACCGGTACGAGTGAGGGCTACAATGATTTCTGTGGTGCCCTCAGGTCTGCTACTAGTGATACACCAATCAAAGGGATCACTCGGTGTGGGTTTGACCTGTGGTCGGCGACGTGTTCGCCGTGACCACTCCTCTGAACGCATCGAGTGGGGAACGGGTGCGCACGCAAAGCAATGTCGGCATTAGTGGTGCGGCACTCGATCGCGACTCAATTGCGACTCAATCGCGACTCAACGCCGACTGATTGAACGCATTTCTGTGATGTGATAATTGCAACTAATAAGTGTTACATAAACAGCAGAGAGACAGCGATACTGGCGAGCAGTGAGCAGTGTTAGGCAGTGATGCGAGTTGGCTAAGAGTCGGCTATCGCATAGCCTCGCATAGGTCTCCGTCAGCCCAGTCAAGTCCAGCCCCCTTCACGTAACAGTGTTGTGGTGTTTCCTTGGCTTCACTCACCGCTCAACCGCTGCCTCAATACCGGCCATTTTCGTTTGCAAGCCAGCACTGCATAGCATTCACACACATTCACACACTCAGTCGTACACAACACACACGTAATAGTGAGTCGCACTCACACCACATATACAGTACGTTTAGCGCGAGTGTACACTCTGTACACTCACTGTACAGTGACTGTACACTAGCTGTACACTAGTCTGTACACTACAATACAGTTGTGTCGACAGTACACAACAGTACACAACTCACAGGCGAGTGAGAAGGAGAAGCAATGCTGTTGTTGTGTTAGTCCGTCGTCGTGTTTGAAAACATTGGACAACAATTGTTTGCTCACCAAAATGTCACGACGAAAGCAAGAGAACCCTCAGCCACGCAAACGACTAGTCAATTGTGAGTATATCTATCGTTACTTTGCGCCCCTTTTCGGCCAATCATTAGCGCCTCATTTGATGGCAACTCAATTATTTACGATTAGTCCAAACAAGCGCTACAAATGCCTACCAATGCCTTACTATTGCCTCTCACTCTCGTTGTGCCACAAAAAGTGAGACCCATTCGAGGCTCACTTATCTCTCGCTCATTAATTAGCTCTTAATTAGCCAAACATTGGCGTTGATTAGCGCCACACTTGATGGTCAATATCTGCGATTAAAGGGTGTGGCGATTGTCGCTCATAATTGTTGAGTTTCGCCAATTTATTGAGCGCTCATACGTTGAGCCAACTTTTTTCAGTCTCAACTTTTTTATCTGCACTGGACTTAAGCTTTATGTGTGGGCTTAACAGATAGGAAAGCGCCTGATTTTTTCCATACTAGGAGTTTAGCTTTACATCGCTAAGCATTACATTACTAATGTTTTGTGTAATAATAATCTTATATTACTGTATATTTTTCTATTATATTTATCTTCAAATGAGCGCTCTTTTAAATTGTAGACAAAATATTTGTCGTAATTGTTGTTCGTCTGACTCGAAAAAGTTTTTGTGAATGTTTTTTCAAATATGTTTTGCTGTGTTTGCTGTGCACATGCTTTTTAGGTTAACATTTTTTAGCCTATTATTGTCCAGTATTTCGATGAATCAAAAAGAC
The DNA here is from genome assembly GCA_034699355.1 of Microtritia minima. Lineage (NCBI taxonomy): Eukaryota > Metazoa > Arthropoda > Arachnida > Sarcoptiformes > Euphthiracaridae > Microtritia > Microtritia minima. The sequence continues at coordinate 3,587 of JAQIYA010000571.1, forward strand.
TGCTCTGTTATAGTGCTCTCAATGAGACATTCGTAGTGAGTTTGTAGTCAACAATTTGCGCAATTAATGTTTTAATTTACATTTAGCAGTCGTTAACCTCTTTAATGAAGTCGATCGTCAGTCGATTGACTAACGATCGCCTTAATCGTAGTCCAAGCAATAAATGGCAGAATTGAATGAATGACTTATTGCGTATGTGTGACGCTATGGTTAGATATGATGATATTATTATTGTCACCATAATATCTATTAGCGATGGCACACATAAATGGACGTCTAATAGTGTGAATGTCTATCAAAATCGATTTATTATTCATAGTCGCATAAAAAGCTAAAGTTGCAGTTATGCGAAAAATAATACAATTTCACACAACAAGCAGATAACATGATTGCATGTATGCATAATGTTATTTGTCCAAAGTCACGATGACTGCGCTCTCCACCGCATGTATGTATGTATTGACTGTGTTGAACAGTCAACATATACGGCATGCCATACTCTGGCATACGATTGAATGCCAGGTGAATTTTATTTGTATTTTATTGGGTGCCCATCACAGGCAGATAACGCAGCTGTGCTCCCACTGCACGTAATGTGTCCCCTATGCTGTATCCCTTTGTAGTTACAGTGCCCCTAATAACTGCAGGTACCTCTATATTGTGTACCTTTGTGTTACCAAATTAGACACTTTTTCATCAACAGATGTGTTGTTTGGTTGGTGTTAATGTCCAGCACAGTCTGCATACAACGCCATATAGTTGTTGCCGGGATATAACGCACAGCATTAATATGCAATTGACAATATTAATACAATATTTAACAGCAAATACCAGCTCTCTTGCCATGACATGAGCTGCCTATGGCTGCATACTTTTGGCATTTGCGAGTCTTATGATTTATTTTTACTGAGCATTCAAATATGCTTTATAAAGGGGTCGCCTTTTCTTAGAGGTCGAGTCTTCTCTCGCATTAGGCATACACTCACACACACATCGCACACATCGCGCACATCACATCTTATTTGGGAATTGCTCGCAGTGTTGAGTCCTGGGAAGCGTCTTGACTGTGGCCAACCAGCGATAACCAGCAAAGTTTTGGCTTTGCTTCGCGAACATGTTTGATGGATAAAACAGCTGCTTTGATATCAAACGTTGTGTTGTGTTATGCAGTGCTCTACAGTTGCATCGCATCGCATCGCATGCCCCCTCCCTCTCCCCCCTGCAGCTGCATTTCCTTCGGCACAGTCCAGTCATGAAATGATGGTCCGTTTGATTGTGACCCTCTCTTTCATTGCTGTCCCCTTCCATGCGTTCACTTGTGTTCCTCTTTGGCAGCGAACGTAAAAAAGCTAAAAAAGTGCCACAACTATACAGCTAAACAGCTATACACGACTGTACACGACTATGAGTGCACAACTGAGAGCTGCGCCTAACTTTGTATTTAGCTTTGGCCGCGCTTTTGGTCGTAAGTTTGTGCCACTACTTTGTTGCATATCTCAAGGCCTGCACAAAAGAAGAGCTCAGATGTTAAGGGGAGAGCGTTTGCATTAAAGGGGGAAACGATGGAAGTGAAGGTTCCATTGCATGTAATGTTTGTATACTTCACTTGATAGCGCACTATAAAGAGTATGCCAACACTACGAGTACTCGCTCTGCACTGCACTGTACATCAACTTTAAGCAGAACTTCTCGGACCACTAATATTGCTTATCGCTGACGGCGTTGTCCACAGTGAGGCAATGCGTATAAAAAAGTGAAGGTCAAGAAAAAATAAAACTCACAAAAGAATTTATTGTGCACCTGATCGGTGGGGGTCGGAGGGGTCGGAGCGGACAAACGAGCCCAACGCAGCGCAATGCAGCGCTTTTCAAAGCTATTCTACTCAACTCGGCATTCAATGCTTTCTATCATTTACTTTCATTTTGGCTATTCTTGTCTTTCCGATGTCCTTGTATTGTATCGAACTCGCAATCGACAAATTTATATTTTACTGCTGATGTCACTCCGGGCGCGACCGACACGTCCGCCACATTCTCTCTCACATCGCTCACGCATTTTCCTCGCAATCGCTCGCATTTTCATGTCCGGCGACACGAAAGCGACACTTTTTCACCGGACAGTACGGGACGGGACACTGAATCGAAGAGCAGCCAGAGTTGAGCAACTCTTGCCTTCCTCTCCAGCGATTTTCGCGGAATTATGATTTCATCACTAGTTTGGGCGTAGTGTTGACGGCAGTGATGGCAATGCAGTGATGGTAGTGATGCTCCTGTTGCTCATACGCTTCTGAAGCAGCTCTCCTTTGCTCTCTCTCTCTCTCCTCTCTCTCCTCACTTTCCTCTCCTTAGCTCAGCCCTACCTAACGTTATTGCCATTTCTGATATTCATTGATACTCAACACTTACACAGCTTAGCGTACATATAACGTACAGCATAACGTAATATGAGTTTGCGACAAACATTACACAACTAAATGTTGAAGAATCTCGACTTTGCCCTAACATTTCCAGCATTTATCCCTCACTCCGCTATACTAGATTTTGATTTGGGGTTCCCATCGAGCCATCCATCTCGTGATGTTGTTGACCTAATCAAAAGCACCATCCGTTCAATTTATGCATAGAGAGCCACACGGGGGCTATTTTGGGGGAGAAAGAGCTAAAAAATTGTATAACACTGTTGGCAGAGTTATTGGAGTGCTTTCAAACAGCATTTCGCTATCTTTGCCTCTCTTTCTCTCTTTTTCTCTCTTTCTCTCTCCTTTGGGCAGTGAGTCTAAAAAGTTAGCGCATTTCAGGGTGTGTTGCATCGAGAACTCGATGTCCTTAAATGTGCGTAGGTTTGGCTAAATGACCATGACTTGGATGACTATGACTATCAATGTAGGATGTAGTGAGGGTAGTGATGGCAGTGATGCAGTCGGCAGAGTAGTTGCAATGCCGAGTTGGGAGTGTCTCGAGTGCCGGTCCATCGCTACGTGAATCTGAGTGGTAGTGGTAGTAACTTATAAAACTTATATCAATAATCCTTAACTTAACCATTAGGTAAGCCATTGTGATGCCTAAAGTGGGCATATTCGTAGCCACGGTTGAGACCTTGGGTCAGCAAACATTATAATAGCCCTCTGGTCAAACACAGGTACGCCTCTTAGTAAAACAAAAAAGTTTTGAGGCTTTGCATGACTCGATAACATTGTGAAATATGCCGTCAAATGTTTGCTTGTTTGTAGAGGTGCTGCGAAACCACTTGACCTGAAATTTTCTAAATTGAAATAAGCATTTGAAAGCGCACTCTTAAAAACGAGTATATCCTTTACCGCGACTCGCAATTGGCTCGCACTCCAGCAGAGGTGCCATTTTAACTATTTTAGTTCAAAATTACTTTTCGGTCAATATTTATTCATTCATGCTTGAAAGGCAGGCCAACTTTTAATTGAGTTAATATCATAAATACTTTGCTAATTGTTCGCCGATTATATACGTATGACTTATTTTTTATTTGAAACTTATTGCTTAATCCAAATTATTTTTATTCTTAAGCCTATTCACTAAAATTTTGTAATAAGACATATTTGACAGTCTTTATTTGAGACTTATTTAAAAATAATCATTAATTTTGGTGAATGTGTTTATTAGATTTTAATGATGGCCACCGATTTAGATATCTCGAGACTAATGATACAAATGAACAAAATATTTTTAAATGTCATTTTAATAATAGTAATTTTTATATCGGTTTTACAGTTAGATTTCTGTAACGATATTCCGTTCACACAATATTCACTGAAGATAGAAATGTAGTGTTTGGCACGTGATTTAATAGCCTTCGTACTATTAATTTTTGGATTAATATATGTATGATTTGTTTCGAATACACAGGTTATACTTTAGAGAAATATTTAATTGTAAAGACATTGAATACATGTTATATAATGCCAATTGAAAATATGCGATATAAAATGAAACTGCATTTTTCAATAACATATAAATAATATTGAGAGGCATAAAATGTTATTGTGCTACAAATATGATGGTCATGTGATCACATATATTACTTTTTAAATTTTTAAATTGCGAAATCATTTTCCTTTTCTTATTTTATTATTGTAAATACAATTTTAATGGAAATATTAATGATGAATGAATTAATATATATCTGCTAATTAAACAAATATATTTATGAAATATATTTACGCCATAAATTTTAAAATATTAAATAAAATGCATTTAAAAATATTGAAATTGTTAGATATTATTACATTGATTTGTAGCATATTTATATTTATATTTATGATTTTATAACTAATTAAATAACAATAGTTAAATTTATTTCGAAGTTCGACATTTGAGGTAACATTTAAAATAAAAATTTTACTGAATTAATTCAATATTAATTATTTTTTTGTAGAATTTGAATACACTATATATTATGATTTTATTATATTGGACACTGTTTTGTTTTCCAAAAATATAATTTCGATTGAAAATTTCTAAGTATTAACTGTTTGAATATAACTGTGTAAATCAGCATTCATTTACTACAATTCAGATTAAAGTTATGCTTTATTTTAACACGAATATGATTAATGAATGAATTCGCCAAAATGAATAATAATAATGATAACATTTTATAAATTAATTATTGAGATTTACCACAAAACAAATTGGTAAAATTAATTATAAATCATTATTTTGTTGGATTTGGTTAGATTTTTATGCTTTAAATTAAACAGCACACTAACTCACTAATCTTTATACAATTTGTATTACAATTTCGAATTATAATTTCAATAAATTTTGAAATATTTCATAAATTTTTGTATTTAAAGATTAAATTTGATATTTGGAATTTCAACTTCAGTTTAAAGAATCATCTGTTAAAGACTGCGAGTTTAAATTATAAGAATTAATACAATTGTAAACTTTTTGTTTCGTGTAGTTTTTATAATAATTTTATATTTTTGGCATAAATACTGCGACTCCGAGTCTCTAATTTTATTAAGAAAATTGCAATGAAAATCTTTTATAAGTTGTGTTACAATCATTAAACTTATGTCATTTCTTTGTCATAATTATTTTAATCATATTAGTTACTACATATCTTAAGATTATCAATTAACAGTACGATTATTAAGTAATTGTTTTGACTTTAATTTTGAAAAAGTATAGACTCAATAGACTTGGAATTTTATTAAATTCTTACTTTTATTGCAATTCACTTCTTTCACTATTCAAATAATTCTTTAAAAAAATTAAATAAATAAAAATATTTTACTTTATTTATTAAATTAATTTTGAAATACTTCATTAATTTTTTAATTAATTACATAAATAAATAATTAAATATATTATGTTAAAGAAATTCAAATTATTTACCAACTTTTTTTTGACTTATTTGAATTTATTAGTTAGAATACAATCAATCAATCTTTAAAAATTTAATTTTTGTTTATTTAATTATTCACTTAATAATCTTAGATTATGTAAACATTAAAAACAGAAAATTAGAATACAACTATATTTGAATATTTTTAAATTATATGCTTTAAATAATTTACAATAATTGTAAATTAATTAAATTATTTAAATATCAATCATAAAACATTTAATACTGTTTATACGTTAACGATACTATTATTGCCATTATTATTCTTTTAAATGTATATAAAGATTACGAAACTAATAAATTAAAATTAAATTTATTTTTAAGAGATTCGCTACTTTCCAATTGCATATCGCATCGTAAAGCAAACTAATTCGCGCTTAATTACTCGATTTTTGAATAAAAGATTTCTCTACGCATTTAATTATAAAATTGAAAAAAAAAAGAATTTTATTATATAAACTAGTTTTTATTTTAATCAAATAAAGTGAAGTTAAGCTACAATATATTGAAGAGATTTGTGTCCATTTTTTAGTAACAATAAACAGCGGAAATTATTTCTGAAATATTATCGTAAATGTATGTTTATTATTATTATTATTAAGCGAAAACACAATTTATGTCTAAATATAATGTATTTCTTTTTAAATTATTAAATTTCTTTAATGGTTTATATTTTATAATGTAATTTTAATGTTATTTTTATAATTTTGAAAATTCAGAAATTATCGCTATTTTAACAGTATTTAATAAAATCATTAAATTTAATTAAATATGTTTAAATGTTAATTAGATAGGAATTTGTTTATTGAGTGTGACATTTTGGACGAGATGTCCACTTTATAATTATTTGTCAAACTTAAAAATTCACTTTAATAAATGCTATTGACTCGCATTGTTTGTTAACATATATTTTCTCGTAAATAATGCTATTTCAAAGCAAACTTTTAACACTATACCTGTTATATGTAAATGTAATGCTCGTCAAAGTCTGTTCTTCGTGAAACACATTCGAGTACATAACAATAAGTCATTAAAATAAAATAAACATAAGGTAAATCTTGAAATAGAAAAAATGCATTCATTTTCAATTTGTAGTTCAGTAGAGTAAGTAAGCATAAAACGATCAAAACATTAATAAATCTTTGAAATCTTTTAACATTTTTCTAATTTGTTGAACTGTCGAATAAAAATATTATTTTATTAAATACAGTGAAATATCTAAATATAAAATTCGCAAAAAGACCATTTTTGCACGTGCGTCAAATGAATAAATAAACATTAAACTTAATATTATATACATTAATGTACAGTACTTCTGATGAAAAAATAGAAATATCCGTTACTCGATATATATATAGTTACGTGAAATATATCTATAGAATTTTTTTAGTATGTCTGTAATCAGATTATTGATAAAACCCTCAATAGAACCTCTTTCAGTGGCTTTCTTTACTTATGAGAAATAAAATATTTTATTTATACAAATAGTGAAAATATTTCGAAATTATTTTCTCAATTAATCAAATAATTTTGAATATTTTTAGGTTTTTAGTTTTAAATGATAAATGTTATCAATTGTTTTTTATAAACTTATTAAATTTTAATATAGATATTTTGTTTATTCTTGATTTTTTATAATCAATTTTAGTTAAAATAAAATATTTTTTTTTTCTAAAAATGTTCTGAATTTATATTCAAACTAATTTAAATAAATTACATGTTTTTAATATGTTATACAATTACATAAAAAATTGATTTATTATTATTATTATTTATTGAGAAAATCAAATGCAAATTATATAATAAATTATAATTATATAAAAACGATGAATTTTTAATTATTAATTTTTCAAAATTTTATTTAATTAAATAATAATAATAATAATAATGTTGAATGAAAATAAAATTTTGCTTATTTTTTTGTTAGATTTCGATTTCAATTATATGCAAATTTTTATGATTATTATGAATTATTCATTATTATTTCATGTTCACCTCCTGTCCCATCCTATCCCATCCCGAAAGTAGAAAAGAAGGGCACGTCTCCTACAAAATATTGTCCTCTTTTAAGAAACTTTTTTCATTAGTAACAAATGCGTCTTTATATCATTTATATGTAAGGAAATAAAACAATTATAAGCTAATAGGTAAGAAAATTTTTGTAAAACAATTGTAAAAATTAAGTTCTATAAGAATAACTTTTAAATATAACATAAAACTCTAACATAAAGTAAGCGAATGTTTTTATAACACCCAAAAAAAAAACATTTTAAGAAATTTTTTCTAAAAAATTTAAAATATATTTATTTACTTTTAATTATCAAACTTGAAAATATAGACTTAATTTGTCGCATTCAAACGAGTTGATAGGTATTATTTGATTTGAATTGACTTAATTGGCGAACAAGATTGATCATCGATAACAACTCATATTTCACTGTTAATATACTTTTTTGAGTGCGTTAAAAATACTCTTTAAGCCCATCCTTTCACGTGAGGGTTGGGACGTATAACAAATATATAATTTTCACATCTGTGGCAACAAAACTGCAACACAACTTATTTTTGGTATTGAGCTAAACTGTACAAAGTATTCTATTATTGCTCTATTCTATAATTGCTATTTTATTTTAATTTTAATGTTATTTATATATTCATAAGTATATTTTCATATTTAACAAACCGAAAAAGATAGCTATACTTTATATTTAGAAACTTAATTATTTATCAATTGCTGTATTAAAATCTAAACTCTAAACAGAATTCAAGACTTGTTTTATTGAATTATGGCATTGAGTTTAGATGAACGTAACTCGAAATTAGTAAGCAGTGATTGTCTAGTTTTCTCTGGTTTTGCCATCTCTTGCCACTCATGTGTTGCCCACTTTGCGCCCCATTCGTGCCCCATTCGCGCCCCACTCGACGACCACTTTATAGATAGCTTCATCTATCGTGATCAGTGTGGACGGTCAAGTCAAGCACCTGCCTGTGGGCACAATCACGCTCTCAAACATGTTGTACGTAAAACTGGTCTCCGACGCCCTCCAGGTGGACATTCCTGCACTTACATAACTTGATGACCTTTCCATCGTTCCAGTCTTATCCGACCACTCGAAAGCCACAACACTTGAGCGAAGGCATGCTGAGGTCAACATTATGCGCCTCTATGTGGTGTTATGCCAGCGTTGTTAGTGTTATGCAGTCTTTGTTTCAGTGTTGCCTGCATTAGCGCAACATCGATGCGATGACCGTCTCCAGCATTGGCCCCATTAGTTAATGTTTGTTTAGTTGCGATCAGAGTGAATGCCTGATGCGATCCGAGTGTCCCTCCGGTCGACGACCTTCTCGTCCCTCATAGCGACTTAAAGTGCGATCTCATCTTCGCCTCAATACCTCAATCAATGCACTCTCCCTTCTGGCTGTAGTTCCCTAAACACAGTTTTGGACGAATATGTTGGGTCAGAGTGAGGTCATCACACAATTACGCTCATACGTAACATTAGGAAATGCCTGCAGAGGCCCGAAAGCGAACTCAATTGCCGGTCATTCGCCTCTGCGATGTGTCCGCCTGTCCCCCACTGTCCCCCCGTAGGGCTGTTTAGGGCTGCCAGAGATCCTTATGGGAGAATGAGAAAGAAAAGAAATGGATGGAAGGGGGTATCACTGCTTAGAGGGGATGTTTGGGAGACTCAAAAGGAGAGAGCGGTGGAGAGGAATGGAGAGCAAGGAAGGAATGGTTTGTAAGGGCGATATTGTGTTGCGTCTGCCAATGCAATGGCAATGCAATGCTATGTAAGGTTACGTTTGGCGAGAGAGGAGAAGCACCCCTTAGGGGATGATGAGTCTGCACCTTTCTTATCATCTTATTGACCGCAACGACCCCAACCATATTGATATATGCATCACATCTAAATGGACTTTGCGCTCATTCAACTGACTTATTAATGTAGCGCTCAAACTCAATATGCCATCTCAATGGCAGGTCTGAATATATCGAGTTTGTAACGAGTCTTTGCAACAGTCCTTACAAGTATGCAACGCTTATTTGCAAGTTTATCGCTTTCTGAATAACTTATGTAACAGTTATGTCAGTTACTGTCCTCTCAAATAACCACCAAAATAGAGTACCCAAGAGTGCGAATCAAGTCGGCTATACTAGGCTTGCATATGACTGTCAATGCCTGTACTATAGAAATGGATGCGAGTTGAGGTGAATTGAAGAAAGTGATCTCCAAATGGTTATGACTGCATATGCCTTATGACCATTTGATTTGCATAAGTGCAGATCGCTCGTATCGCTCACTATGGCAACTCACCGTTAAGCCTCTCTCTCCCTCTCCTCCTCTCTCCCCATCGTTGCCTCACTCTATCCCTCTCTATGCCTCTATCCTATCGCTTCTTGTCTTATTAGAAAGTCACGATCTATCCTAAGGGAATGCTCACTTTTTATTTTATAATATATATAACGTTACTTCGCTGACTGTAGTGCAGCACAAGTTAGATAAGTGAGGAGTTTGTGCAGACGCATACTTGAACGCTACCGCAACAACTGAATGGCAAAATAGTTAAACTGCGAGCTTTGCTTATTTGAGCGCAACTTCTAGTCAAACATTTTATTACAATAAATAAGTTACTGTACATAAGAAAAATGTTTTAATGATACGCCTTAATTAATACTGTGGGGCTCATCATTAAATACAGGTTAGACTCTCGTTGGGAGGAATTGGGTGTTGTGTTGAATTGAGTGAAATGTAATGAAATAAATAAATGTCCTTTTCTTGACCTGATAACCACCCAAACAAAACACAGCAAACAATGGTGAATAGCCATCTCACCCAACGAGTAGGCATGAGAGCACTGCAACGCTGGCAACACTGCCATCACTGCAATCACTGCCAACTTTGGGCATTTCGACTATTTGTTTGTAGGCTTGTGTTTGCCAATGTTTATGTTACGTACTTTTATCATGAGTTATGTTATCGCATCATAAGGTACCCAAAAGTGAAGCGCAGTAATGCCAAGAAGTGGATTTGCTTTGCCTCTGTTTGGCGGATGCAGTCTTGTGTGCTGCCTATGGATGTGAATGTTGTTTGAATGCTGGATGAATGCGGTTCACAGTGGAGGCTAAAAATAAGTTTCTCGCGCGAGTTCGGCTACTTTGCCAGTTAAGGTCAGGTCCTGCTGCAGACCAGCTAATTATAGCTGAATCGGTGTAGGGTTTGAGTGTTCACTATTTGCTTATGTAATGCATTGAGTGCAGTCTGACAAAACACACGTGTAGTGCGTAGAGAGTGTAGAGTTGAGATGGAATGAGATGAAAACTTGGACCCACACCAGACCCACACCCAAACCTCGATTCGAGAGTAGCACAGCTAACAGTCTAACTTTAGCTGAAGCACAATACACTACTGTCACTAACGCAGTGCACTACATGTGGAGCACGAGTGATGAGCAGTAATACCCCACTCAATAGTTTGGCAATCATTGCCTTCTATGCAATCCACTCTTTCGTCTCCCTTTTAGTTTCTTTTGTCATCTCTATGAGAGGAGAGAGACCAGCACTACATAGCATTGCATTATATTAGTGGAGGGAATTGATTACAGCAAATGATGACAATCATGTGCACCCCTACCTCTACCCCTACCCCTAACTATTACCAATGCGTTTGTTTTGCCGCACATGTTTAGCCATTTTGCTTCATTTAACACATACAAACAAAGTATTAAAGCACATGCCTTATCATTACGATTATGGATATCGTAACAAACGATGAGAAGTATGAGAGGTATTTCAAATATGGCACGTCATTGAACGATGCGATCGCGTCCAGAGTGCGAGAGTGTCATCGTCTGTGCAGATATGCACACATCATATGCAGCTGTTTCTCTATGTTTTCGAGTTTGGTGTTCGGCACGCACTCGGCGTTATAGGCATTGTCGGCATTGTTGACATTGTTGACCGGTCTGACCATATCGTTAGATTGCCGTTTGATGAATGATCAATGAGTGATCCAATGAATGATCCAATGAATGAGTGATTATTGTATTGTTAGATGAGTTAGAGTAACAAAGCTGGCATTGCTTTACTGCTCGTCTGCACTTAACTTGTGTTATGGTCATCCGGTTGACCTAAATATCATTACAACAGCCGCAACTTTCCATATCAATAGCAGTCGTAAACAACTTATGGTCAGTGAGAAGGACTCACGTTTGCTAACTCTTGGACCGTCCAAACAGACCGACCAAACATGCCGTCCGACAGTCATTTGAGCAGTAGAGCAGTGGAGCTCTATGTTAGCGACTATTTGTTAACATTCATTGAGCCCACTCTCTGTTACGGTCTAACGTAAGCCAAGGTCTGGACGGTCACTAACTTTACTAACTTTTCAATAATGACCTATAAATGTCTAGACCAGCGGTTCACTGGATTATGCTTTTGCTCGCGAGTCAGTTTGCGTGCAGTCTTCGTAGAGTTGAGTTGAGTATGGCTTTGGTATGGCTTCGGCTGACATTTGCTCGCATTTGTCCACTTTTGTCATATGTTTACCATCTCTAGCACTGTCATGTGAATTATGTGTATAATAAAATGTTGATGAATGATAAGATGCACGACTCGAGTCGACTCGACTTTACGACGTTAACGAGTTTGTGAGACATTAAAGTAATGCTGTCTTTCGGCTCTCTTCTAGCCTTAGAAGAAACATCACTATCGACGACGACTGCGACAGTCGTTGGGACGACAGGCGAATCTTCTCCACAGCAACAGCAGCAGCAGTTATGTCAAGACATCTTAGTTTGTGGTGTTTGTCAACGAGAGTTCGCTTTAGCAGACATCTTAAAGTTTATATCGCATAAAATTAATTCGTGTAGTAATAAAGAAAACTGTCGAATAGAAGCATACAATAATCCGAGTGATGATGACTTGGACGTCAACGACGCCGAGTTGCCTGTTATTAGCGGTGATAACGAGATAAACGACGAGATGGTCGGCACGAACGAGTCGACGAGCGGTCCGCTCATGAATGTACGCAAACAAACGCAAACTAGTATTATAAGCACATCGCAGAGACATAAGCTAATCAAGTTGAGGCACCATCGCGTCCATCACAGTCATAGAAGTCAACTCAACGCGTTGAGCTCGCAGTCCAGTCCCTTCAGTCCCTTCAGTCCCGGTGATAAGCTAACTGTTGACGCGCAGACAAACACTGTTAATACCGGTAATTATGCCACCGTATCGTTATTAATATGAATTTATGTGAATTAATGCCTATTAATGCCTATTAATGCAATTAAACATTATTAAACATTAAATGAATACGTGACACGCATTTCTAATCGTATCTGCAATCATGAAATCAACGTTGCATTTAGATGTGTGTGCGTCTCATTCTCTTCACTCTCTTTTCATGCACTAAATTGCGCACAAATGCTTTACTAATGCAAATCAGTATTTCTTTTGATCAAACTTAATAATGTATGCCTATTAATGAAAGCAATGAGCCCATGCTTGCCATTCAAATATGTGGTCCTTAAAAGTAACGGTTGTGGCGCACAGCCATTACGACCATCGCCGCCATCACCCCATCATTGTGCTCGCGTTGCCTAATATGTCTTGAGTTGGCCTCAGCCGAGATGAGTCAGCGTAAGGCGTAGGTAACACACACCACACCACACTCGCACCACACTCGCACCCGTGTAGTGACCATCCCAGGAAGTGCTATATTGTGCTGTCTTGGCATTGTCTGCGATGCAAAGTCCAAATGGCGATGCGAGCACTGTTAGCAAAGTTATTCTAGCGGGACGTCACCCTCGATGTTGCCCTCGCGTTGCCCTCGACGTCGCCCATCTTTTGTGAGCCACCTCAGCAGTGCTCAGCTGTGTCGGGCTGTGTCGAGATTCATGCGATTCTCCACAATCTAATGCAATGCCATTTTGCGCTAAAGCCAACATGACATGAGTAGCGCGTCCGGTCTCGCCTCGTCTCACGACATGGCCATCTGCCACGCTTTGCACAGCTATTTATATTGATTTAGCTTACAATTAATGAATATTAACTAAAATAGTCTAATGTAGTCAAATGTGGTCATAATGTATGGATATCTAGCATAAAGTATTGCACATTATCAGCCATAATAGAATTCATTGGCACTCGCATCACATCTAATAAGTATAGTAAAAAATTGAATAGCATTGTATGGTAAGATTTATTGGGTGCTAAACGTTTGTCGCAACACTTTAACTGTTAGCCTCCCTCACTCGCCTCTTGAGTGGTGAATGGCTGTCCAACTCGGACTAAAGAATGACAAAAGACGAAATGCCAACAAATGGCGAGCACTACCACCTACTACTGTATGCGTGGTGTAGCGATTACCACCACTATTGCCACCACTATTACCATAGTATGACTACATTATTTGCAAATAAGTTGCACTTATTCGCTACGATTTATTACCTCAAACAAGCATTGAATGTATGGCTACCTATTCTCGCTACCAAAGTGACCGTATTATTATTATAGTTTATAGAGTTGTAAATGGCATAATGGTATTGATCCTAAATGGTTGTTAGATTTCGATGTCAGAATGTGTTAGAAAGCGTTGCCACTTTCTCACTATCTTTCGACAGTCATCGCAAGCCATGGCAAGCCATGGCAGTGGTGAGCGTTGACTCCCAGGTTTGCATTGTCGCGTGACAAGATGTCATTTCCGATTAAAACCATATCCAACAACACGCGCGAACCTATCTTTCGCTTCTCATTCTCCCCTCTCGTTCTACTCTTAAGGCCTGCAGGGGTTTTAAAATGTGCAAAAAAGCATTTATTGATTTTTATATGCGAAATAATCTATGAAAAGTTTGCATAAAAGTAATGTTTAGTAAGAAATGGACATTTACCCAACTCGCACACGCTTTTTATTTATGCATAATGATTGATAAGATATGTTGGTCTCTCCCAATGGAATATGGATTTTTTGCAAATGTTTCACAATTTCTTTACAACTGCATCCAAAAGCAGTTGTGAACCATTTCTACTGCGATTCACTACAATTGTACTCTAGTTGTACTGTACTTGTGCTGCAAAATAGAAAAGTTTTGGGTGGGTTTGATTAAGTTTTTAGCTCTAGGTTTTCCAGTGTTGTTGTTTTAGAATTATATTGAATTTGTTGGGGGAATCAAAAAATTTTATCGACAAAACTCAAACTGGGATCAGAACTAGTGAAAGGGAAAGAGAGCGAGAGGAATGATTGCAGGAGGTCCTGACAAAGATGGATCGTTGCTTGATGATGACCGCTCGTGAGCCATGCCTGTATGCCTGTATGCCATGCCTGTATCACTGCTTTCATTTCCTTTTAGGCTCACTTTCTGCTCAACTCCTGTTCGCTCATTGCGAGCGATTTGCATATATTGAACACGAGTCTCTCCTCTACTATCAGCTGCTTCTATGACACATTAAAAGCATTCAATTTTACTATTTTTACTATTTAGGCTTATTTGGCCTGATTTTCATTCTTCTTTTGGCTTCATTTTCGCTTTAATAATTTAATATTATTTTTTTTATCAGGATTACAGTTAATTAAAAACTAATTAAAGTTTGAATATTTAATTTCGCTTTAAACTTATTTATCTAATAATGATTGGTAGCAATTAAGTTAATTAATTTTGTTTTTGATGTTAAAATTGTAGAACCATTTTCGCAAATGTGTTGCACATGTAAGCAAGTATTTAATTCTTCGTGGGTTCTGATACAACACGCGCAGAATGTTCACGGACTTAAAATATATGTGGATATATTGAATAGTGAGCCGAATATATTACCTCCAATAGACGTGCATAACGCTCACAGTGGTCTGTCTGCGACGAGCGGTCACACGACTGGTCATTCGAGTGGTCATACAAGTGGACATTCGAGTGGTCACAGTAGCGGCCACACGAGCGGCCATACGGGCGGCCACACGAGCGGCCA
>JAQIYA010000572.1:0-18917 GCA_034699355.1 Microtritia minima
GTGTTGAGCCAATGATTGAGTCAATGATTGAGTCAATGATTGCGCGAAATATGTTTGAGAATTGATTAATGAGTGAGAGATAGAAACACATGAGATATTAGAATAGATATTAAAATTGATTATTGTTTGCCATTTGTGTCCGTAATTAATAATTTACAAACATTTTAAATATTTTAAATACATTTATTAAAGTAAAGTAAAGTAAAATTTATTCATTTAAACTAAACTCGAATATATATTAAAATTTTAGGTTTAGTAAAATACATAATTAGGAAATGATATTGAAATCAATGATTGCATACAATGATTGTATGATTTAAAACTACTCTTCAAAATCAATATAACAACTCATACTTTTAACAATAATAATGTCAAATTTCTTGCAATTTTTCTTATTATTCAATTTTAAAATTTAAATTGCATACAAAATACTTATACAAAACTTGGTTTAGATTAACTTTAAATTACAAACAAAATCCTTAATTCATACTAATATATACAAATCATATATAGCTAAATCGTTATCTAAGTTTGTTTGCATTTGAGTTTTCAAACTTCACATTTCATACTTAAATTACAAGTATTACAAGTTGTAAATTATATAAAAGTTAGAATAAATGAACTTTATTTTAATTACAAACAAAATGCTTATTTTTTTAAATTATATGTAACTTCAATATCGAAATCAGTTTGCTTTTAGTTTTCAATTTTCGATTTGTTTTCGAAAAAATTTTAATTTAATTGAAGTAACTTTTATTTTAATGTATATTCTATTAACTAAATTAATACAAAAGTAATATTTGGTCCAACTTTTTATTTCATTATGAATTGCAAAGTATTTGATTTCATACAAATTGATAGCATTTCATGTTATGTTTAATTAAAATCATATCAAAGATGAAACAACTCTAATGGCGAACAAATTTAAATGCCTTTTACTGCAATTTATAAGTAGTTTAAAACTCATTTTGATTGATAGTATCGATAGTATTAGCGATTTTGGTTATTTATTGAATTTGACAAAAATTTAAAGATAATTAAATTATAAAACATAACCAAATAAAACGCAAATTTGTAATTGAAAACCTAACTTAACAAAATTTGGCCGAATATATATTCGTAAATATATTGAATTGATATTAATCACTGATTTATAACAATTTTTACTGTACATGATTTGTAAAACAATTTAATTAATCTGTTCGTGTGTTAAATCTATTATAAAATAGAGATTGTAAATGAGAAATCATTATTTTTAACATGTATTTCTTACTATGTATTAAATTATGTAAAGCTTTAATAGAAATACATCTTTAATAAGAAAAATTAAAGTTTGTAATGTTATATTATAATGATAAAGTTAACAATTAACACAATTAGTTTATTTAAGTTAAAGTTCATATCATTCATAGTCAATAAACAAAGTATTTTATTTTTAAAAAATGCAAATTAGTTAATAATTTACAGAAATAGAGAGCAATAAAATTTATCATACTTAGATGTACTTTAAAGAGGTTCTCGTCTTATTATTTTCATACTCTAGAAATATAGATGCGTTATAAATATTAAATATTGCTTTTTAAATAATTTATTTTTTGAGAATACATGATTTGCAATTTAAATGTTATTAAATAATTAGTTTTACTGTAAAAGACGTATTTTGATTAAGAACTTTAAAAACAGATTTTTAAAATTCAATAAACAAATGTATACTTAAATATATCCGTTATTTTTTTTGGTTTCTAATAAATGCAAACTTAACGAGTGAAATGTAATTACAGCTTATTAGACGAGTTTATAAATAATTAAGATTTGTTTGGTGTTTCGCTATCAAACTCCGAACTTCTATATCTGTTTCAACAAATTTAACTGACGGGTGATATAAAATATTAGGTGTAGATATTTAAGTCGTACTTATATGTATTTATACTGTATATACAAAAAATAGAGTCGTAAATAAAGAACTAATATGAGAACTGTTACAAATAAGATCACTAAGTCTGTACAGTAATAATGAAATTACATGTACAAAAATATATCACTCTAAGGTTATAAAATTTACATATGAATCGAAGCGGCCGTATATCGAGCTTCACTACTACCCCATCGCCATTGAGTGGGCCTATACTTGATCAGCAGCTGACCGGAAGGCGACTGAGGATTCTTGTAGGCATAAAAGATCCATAAAGCGATTCCCGACAGAAATGCTATCATCACTAACACGGATACTAAGCCAGCGTTACCGCCATGAGTTGGCGACGACTCTTCAGCATTCTGATGATTGTAATACGCAGAGTTTGACTCGTTTTGGTCGTGTATATCAAAATGTCGCTCACCGGAGGCTAAACAAACCATGATAATGATGATCATTTCAATTTTTCATTTAATACAGCAAATAATATATGTGACAATACCTGGAAAAACAATAGTGTGAGTGGTGGGCAGCGAACTGTTTGGGGTGGAGGTCGATGTCGTTACGTTAAGCGAACATTTAGCCTCTTTACTTGTTGTTTCACAGTTCTTAACAATCCAATCCTGTCGGTGGCGATCATAGCCATCGCTACAGAGCTGCACAGCTTCACACCAGTGACAATCGAAACCGATGGCGGCTGAGGTGCACTTATCACAGTTATCTATTTCTACACACGCTGTTAAGCAAATTAGTAAATTATTAATATATTTTCAATTTATCTTATATACATATTGTATATATATAATGTATTTGTATAATGTATATATCAAAATACTTGTTCTGTATATCATTATAAAAAGTAATACATATAAAAATAGTATTCAATGTAATTACTTGGTAACGCTTTAAAATAAATTGCGGTATTATTTGATATGTTAGTCTTCTTCAAATCAGCGCGATGGTACTCGTATATCGTTTTGCGACGAATGACTGTTAACATTAATTAAAAATTAATTTCTTGTAATTATATAAGTAATTATAATTATTTGTCTTACAAAATACAGTTCTGTCAATAATATAAGCGTCTGAGATTCCAACTTTTACGGGATGTTTAGTGTCGGGAATATCTTGAATAGGAAAAGGCACGTCTTTATATACAAAGATTATGTCTCCATTCTTTAATAAAATGATTTGAAACGAAAAATATCCATCGGGTGTCTTGTCCTGAAGCATGACATCACTCCATTGAACCACAAAAGCTGTCTCGTTGTATGCGTACTGAATGGTGGATAAATTACTCAAACTGGTGTCAAAGTTGGCCATCAGAGCGGCAATATATTGAGTGGCCGCCAGCCAGCTGTGCACGTGATCGCCCGCGTAGAGAAAGCCTCCCGTGGCTATCGTCATGTTTTTAATTGGATGGCCGTAAAAAGGAAAATCAAAAGGCAAGACAACGGTTGCTGCGCGTCGATGAGAGTTAGAGAGCATTTCGTGGGCCACTATTTGGTGCTTCGCAAACGAGCTTATGTTAACCCAAAAATGTAGCGCCAAATTTGGATCAGTATAGAACGTCGAGTTGTAATACGTGTGATGATCTTCCGTTTGATTAGCAGTGGACGGTATATCCGTGGGAATCATTTCTTCTCCATAGCTTATGTTGACCGGACTCTCATAAAATGGTGAGGTCTTATTAGATTTGGTTGACAATGGCTTCGAGTCCAACTTCGATGTGTTTGTTGGCTTTTTAGTGCTCGACTTTTTAAGCTTGGATTCTTCTTCCAAATCTCGTTTTACTAAATTATGCTCGTTCTCGAACAGATCGTATTTTACATAATCCGAGTATTTTTCATTTCCCAATTCAAACTCTGAAACAATTAATTAATTGATTAAAAAAAGAGAAATGTATAAAAGAGATATAAAAAGTGCGCGAACAGCAAAAACTGATTTACTTAATAAGTCTTATCTAATTCTATACATTAAAAAGTTGAGCCATTATGGTTCACATTAAATATTACATTAATATATTTTATTTACATATAATATTAATTAAATAAACTCTTTATGATAAACTTAAGATACTTGTATTAAGTTAAGATAAATGTTGGCTCTGTTGTATAATTACAGACAGATATCTAAAATCTCTAAACTTCCACTTCGAGATCAAATAAGTCAAAATTTTCTGATTCACATCCTGTGCTTATGTTATTCAGTTCTTTAATATTTTTCTTATTCAAAATATTTTATGCAATCTTAGAATTTATAATGAAAGTCCGAAAGGAAAACTCGAGTGCGAATAAAATACAAGCATATTCTCAAGTTTTTTTTTACTGAAGTTATTCTTAAGTTTTCTTGAAGTTTTCCAATTAATTTAATGAATAACTTACGGTTAGTTTTTGCTTTTTAATGTTTTTAAAGCCGCCGTAAAAGATATAAATGATTATCTATAAAGTTTTTAATATTAATTTTTGATTTACAACACAGATTTAAGTAAATTGTACGCTTAAACAGAATTACGCTTACGCTTCAGACAGAATTACTGAAACATACTGTTTCACAGATAAAGACGTGATTTATAATATCTATAAAGTTTATTCAGTATTGTGCATGAAAATCGTAATCATTGAGCGTGAGGTATACGAAGAGGTTTTGACATAATGCGTAAACACTTTTAGTTCTTTACACTTTATTTTAATTTTAAAAGTAATAAACTTGTATTAAAAAATTCACATCAACTTTGACGAAATGTTGAACGAGAATTCATGATAATATTCCTCTATCACTAATTACAACGACAATTGTGAAGCCTTTTAGAAAATAAACATCTCTTGCTTTAACACAATTTGATAGTTTAATATCATTAGTTTTATGACGACAAATACTATTAACAAACTTATAAATGTTTGGCCTAAAGTTACGACATTTTCCGAGTTTTGCGAAATATTTAATTTTCGTTTTTGCAATTAAGTACTATTTTCATCGTCTTTCATCATCATTTGGCACAGTTATTAAAAATCTAGGATCTAGTATTATGCTGTTAATTGAAAACCTTGATTCAATCAATTTATAACAATTTAAATGTGCACTAAAATCTATAATACGTGTTATAATAGATAAAAATAAAGGTTTTAAACGACTTCAATAAATTGTTAATATTATTAAATATCATATCATATATAACTACTGAACAATTTGCAACTTTTAATTTTTCAAATTAGATGTCAAAACGTTGAACGAAGGTTTTAATTAAGAGGTGATTATTGACCGATCTTATCAGATATGAAAAAATTAAAATAAGATAAAATGTTATTTTATTGTTGTTTTTTTAATAATATTTATTATAAAATTTTATTTTTTAACAGTTAACGATTCTTGTAATAATCATTTTGAATAAGCATACAAAAAGTGTCACAAATCTATATAAGAGAATTTTTTATCTTTGAGAGAACATCAAAAATAAAAATGAGCGCAGCTATAACTAGCGGCAAATTAATAAGACTTGATTTTAGATTTGGCGGACTATAGATGAGTTCGGGTTATTGTCGTACTTTTAGCATTTATAGGCTTACTTATAGGTATTTTATATAAAATTTTATCAAAAATTTGTAGCCAATTTTATATTAAATATTAAAATTAGCATATAATATAATATCATTATAACAATAATTAAGTACATATACATATACATCTACATATACATGCATCTAAGGAGAGGCTCAATTTAAAAATGTTATTTTCAAGATCAGACTCATTAGTTTTAGAGCATTAACTAGACATAGACTATTGACATTAATTTAGAGCCAATTAATTGCAAACTGCAAAATAGCTAAACGCAGTGATTCAACCATCAGTTTTACTACAATTAAAAATTTATTTCTATCAAAAAAAAAGTAAGCGTTCATATTTAAAGCTTGTGTTAAGTATGCAACAAATTTGAAATAGTATTTTGTAATGATTAGAAAATGAATTCGCAAAATGTATTCAACACTAAATTCTCATTTCTAATCAAATAGTTTTCCGAGTAAACGAAATTTTAATTACGCTAAACTCGCGTCAAACATATAATGGCTTCAAAGATTGATAAAAAAGTTTTAAAATCTAATTATTAATATAATTATTTTTAAATTTTTTAATTTTATAATAAAATTCGTCGCTTTTCTCTTCGTTTACAACAAATTGTTTTTTTGTTTAGTTTCGTTATTTTAAAATGTTTTAAAAAAATTCCATCTTTAATAAGGATTACAAATTATAAATAGAGACTAACATTTTATTTAGTTTACAATTTCTAAAACTTTTTAAATAAATGCATAAATACATCACGTTTTATAAAAATAGATTAATATTTTATATAAAAAAAACAAGTATTAACAACTAAATTAAGTATCAAATTAAAAACAAACATTACTTCAATAATTTTAAATCTATAAAAATAGGCAAAATAGCAAATATCGCATGAATAGGAGATTCTCTTTAATTTGTTTGATTTTTGAAGCTTTCAAAAATTTTTAAAAATAATTCAATGCATATTTTACGTGAGAAATTTGATTAATTGATTAAAACAATACACAAAAATTTTTTAAAAAAAATATCCCACAAATTGGCGCAATTATTAACGGAAATGAAAAGAGAATAATTGAAAATTACAATCACTGAACAAATATCTCGTTTCAAATACGCTCCAATTATTTCGCGTGACGTCGATATATCTCATTCACGAACTGCTAATTTGTGTTCAATTCAAGAAAACAGTGTGATCTCTGATTCTGCAATTATTAGCAATTATTCGCTGCAATTCAGATGTTCTTAATTTTTTACACAATTTTTTTCTATATACATATAAATATTATGCATATTTTAGAATTTTCTCATCAAATATATATTTAAATATTTTATTTTTCATTTTTTGTTTTCATAAAATGTTTGACTAATTATAAGCCAATTTTATGCCAATTATAAGCCAAAATACATTTTGACATTATCGCGAAAATGCAGAATTTAGTAAATTACAGAAAGCATTGCTTTAATAAGTTTACAGACGATTACAAAAATTAATTAAAAAGCAAACATTATAAATCTAATGCATTCATATTTCTTTTCAAAATTAAAGCATGCAATAACGAAATGAGTTTTATAAGTAGAAATGAACGAACAAATAACAAACTTTAAAATGAATTCAGCAAAGTTTAAATTATCAACAAAAAGAAAAAGAAAATTGTTGAAAACAAACACAATTTGGATACGTTTGGCTCGTCGTATCGCAACCATACTATTGACCGCGCGTTCAATAAGGGTTTGATTGCGAGTTAAAGCTCTATCATATGAGTGTCTGTTTATCTTTGAATTAGTAATGCTATCGACAATAATGAATAAACACGATTGACCAATAGAAGTGAAGGTCAAATTAGTTAATTGAAAGCTATTTCTTTTAAGTAATTTAATGTTTAACTAATAAAACAATTATCAATTAATGGAGGCATCAATTTCTGTCATCGATGTCGACAATTGTCACAAAGAGATCGCTTTCGCGTCATTTCAAGTCTTCTCTCCTTTTCAATGCAAATAATTATGTAAAAATTGGGTTACTATTACCGCTCTATTGTTGTGAATGCAAGCCATTTAATAATACAATTTAGTAAAATTATCATTGATTGTGATAACTTCAAAAAAAACATTAGAGTCGTTACCGACGGCACCGCAATCACAATCGCGAGCCGACGCTCGGCCGCCAATTCATAGTCAACTCTGTTTTTTCCAACTTAACTAATAATTAAATACAGCAATTGTACTCATATTAATACACTATTAAAATGTATTTATTAGCATATCTGCTAACAAATACAGAGTATTCACAACAATACAACGCCAACACTATAGCAGAAGCAAAATAATTAATGGCAATATTTTCAATAATTGCATTAATAATGATAGTGTAGTTAACGATAGGCGCGTATGTGGAGTGCGACTGGTTTTGGTGGCAATCAATGCAATCAAATGCGAGTTAAAACCCCTAATTGTGACCACTAGTGAGTGATTTGCGACTCGCTATGCGTTGCAGGCAAATATATGGCACTCGTAATCGCTTACCGATGGCCAGACAGACGTTGGCCACGAACGCCACGAGACAATAGGTGAGCGCAGTTAAAGCCAGGATCGACGCCGTCTTCATGACTGCCCAAACAATTATGGCCTGAAAGAGCTATAATTGACACTTAAAGCGAGCCAATAGTGGTGCACAACGAGTGACAACAGAGACAGCGATTCACTAACACTAATGCAATGCAATGCACGCTAATGTAGGCTCGCTCTCATTAGCGAGTGTTGGGCGCAGTCCAACAACACTGCCATCTTTATTAAAGCACACGCATTACGTTTATCTTATAAATTAAGATATTAACACAAAAGTTAAATACAACTTTTATTTGGCTCTCATTAAGATAAAAATATACACCACTTTATTTATTTACATTATCAAATATAATATCGTTGAATCTAATTTTGATCACGAGTGGCGAAATTCATTTTTATTGGCGGCGATGCAAATAACACAAACAAATTCCTGTTTGAAATAAAAATTCAGTTGAGATAGTTTTTTACACTTTTTTATACCAAAGTACTCACTCCATCAGCAGATAAGAGACAATTTTCATGAAATATGTGACGGCAGTTGAAAACCACGATATCGTTGGCGTAACGAATTTCTGACAATTAAATTATCGAAAATTTAAAGCTCTAATACACAATTATTGAATAATAGAAGAATAATAATATTCAATTATTGAATACCTCTGGCAAATACTTTTCGTTGGCAACCATCGCAGAGACAATCATCATAAACCGGTAGTCCTCTTCTCTGCTGTTTATTCAATTTTTCGAGCAGTTTATAACAATCCGTAACCGAAACCTTTCTGCTTCCCTCCTCTAACGATGTCTGCAAATTATAATCTTGAAGTATTTTTACCAATGCCTGCATTAAGCCATCGATTTTCATTCCCTCTGGTATTCGATGAATGAGCGCAATCGGATCGGCCATATGTGTGCCAATATTTTGTAATAACACTCTTATAAAACAAGGCTTATTCATAGAATATTTAATTAAATCCTCCCAAAGCTCTGCGTCCGCATGTTCTTTGCAGAATTCAATGGCGTAGTCGATGTCGTCCAACTTATCTGTTATCAGCTCAAGAGCCTCCTTAGTGTTTCCCATTCTACCCAAAAGGAAAACTACTTCATTGAAAAGATTTCTTCGTCTACAGATGTCTAACGCCTTCTCGAGCTGATAGTGATTTGAACTTCTCAGGAATGCTAAAAGTTTGTGCGGAGAAAACTGGGCGTAGAGTTCGACGAGTAATGCGTGATGCGATGAACACATTTCCGCGTCTCTGTGCACTAAACGATCCAAATAATTGAATAATAATATTGGCTTATGTTTTAATTTTTTCACCACTACTTCAACTGAAATTGTCTCTTGATTTTCAATTAGAAGTCTCGACGCTTCGTCAGCATTCAATTGCATAAATAATTCAATTTTCTCCTGAAGTGCCGAATACAAGCCATAATGTCTTATTAGATCAAACACTTGCTTTTTGTTTCCTATTTCTAGATATATAGTCAGTGCCTTATCGTGTTTTCCATCTCTACTGTACATTTCCGCTAAGGCTTCGAGTAATATTTCATTCTTTGGATCTGAAGTTAACCGATCAAATGTTGCATTTACTATGGCTTCTGTTTTATAAAGTTTTAGAGGCCATTCGCGAATGGTCTTCAAAAAACCCTTAGAATCATGTATCAAAAAATCTTGTAAAACCATCTCATAAATAAATGGTTCGAGAATAAGCTCGGGTCCGCGCGGTAAATAAGGGGCGATAATACGCAATTGATTAATCTCTTTAAATCGCATCACTGCCTCTTCCCAGCCGTCCTTATTATTGCCAAACATAATTGAACACAATTGGGCCGCTTTCTCGTATTGACTGTGATGACTCTGGTCTAACAGGTATTTCAAATATTGATTTCCTACGCTTAAAAGTGTGTGCCTTTTCAAGTTTTTATTCTTCTTAACAACTTCTAAAGCTTCCTGATATTGCTGGTGATCTAAGAGCCACGAAACGTGATCGTCTTCTTCTCTCGGTTTGGCTATAATCAAATCTTTGGGACACACGATAAAATATAATCCTTCTTCAGGTAAACATTCGATGTGATAATCACTACTTTTATAATCACTAAACTGTTTCGGTGACAATATATCGCTAGAAATATCCGAGTAATCATCAATTCCAACGGTTTCAATGACTTGAAGTTGAGGTCGAATAGAGTTTAAATCATTTATATCTTTTGATTCTTTATTAACGCATAAAATAATCAAATGAGATTCAATGGGAGCGATACCGCAGATGCAAAAATCCACATAAAATGATGACGCTATTTGGCGACATTCAATTTGTAAAATTATACATTAAATTGTAATAAAAATTTTACGCACTCAATTCCACAAAAAATTGCGGCCAATCTTTGGATAAATTTGTTTCGTTTACTTGCAATCTGTCCGCATATCTCGGCCTAATGCAGCACGTCTTCACCGAATCGGCCCAACCGACCAAAAGAGTGCGATCGTCTTTCCAGCATAGATTGCATCGATATAGTTCTGGCCTTAACCTGCTATTAAATCAAAACTTACCATTGACCCTATTTTAGAGCACTATTGAACGTATGTCTCACTTGGTTGCGTAGTCTTTATCTCTCTCCATGTAAGTGATGGCCACTCTGTCCTCCATGTCAAATATTTTGATGCACAGATCGGTGGCCCACGCGACGAACCGTCCGCGCCATCGAATGTTTCTAATCTGACCCTTTCCGTGTTGCAGAATCGAATATTTATAACCAGAAAATAGTTTTTTCTCAAATAATAAGACCTATAATTAATTTTTATTGTTAACAATAATAATAATAACAATGTAATTATTAATAGTAACTAATACTTTATCGCTATCACTAGAGATGAATTTTTTTCCATTTCCTTGTTTTGAAAAATACGGATCTATAGCTATCGTACGAACTGGTCTTTCAGTTAATGTTTGATAATTGCTATCCGATGAACATAAACCAAATAATACAATCTAATACAAGCGAATAATATTAATACTTTTATTGAAAGCCAAAATTGAAACAAATGACATGATATACCCTATTATCAGAACACGACGCTATATAATCGCCCTTTTCATCGATACTTATTTCATTCACTTTTTTCGAGTGCTATTCCGAAGAGAATCACAAATTATTTACTCGTATCAGTAAAATGACATTCAATTAAGTACCAGATAGTGCTCCCTATCTTTGGCTCGATTTCCCTGATGATCGAGAATGTGAATTCTTCCTGAGTTCGTCCCCAAAGCTATTAACTTTATCGCCGAAAAAAGAAAACATATAACGTTAATAAAATTTAATCGATAAAAATGAAAATATTGTTTTTTATGATTTATTGTGCGATCTATTATTATTGTTATTGTAGTGATGGCTGATTAGCGATGTCTTACTTTGAAGTGGACGGCTATACAGCTCGCGGAGTCCTTCTTCAGTATATGCGTGACATCATTGCTGATGCGCTCGTAAGTGAGTTTCGGTTCGATGTCCTGAACAGAAATCAATAGCGATTAAACAAAAAACAAAGCAAAACCCAATAACAAATTGCGTCATATATTTATAATGACAAACGTGTCGAACCTCTTCAGTGTCGTCACTATTTTCGTTTTCACTGCTCTGATCGTAATGACAACAAAATGGAAATTTAATAAATTGAAAATATAAATAGTGATGAATTAGAAATATTACCACAATTTGTTTGTCATTATTAACACCCACTTCGGCCATAATCAGTAGTGATTCAAAAGCAAACATATGATAATTGTTTACAATAGCATAGCATAACTAGTTATAAGTAAATACTGGGCTTAAGTATTTCATATTAATTAAAGATTACACTTAATTCGTTTAAAATTAAATTAAATGTTTTCTAAATAAACATTAAAAATATTATGTATTTTAATTGTATGAAAATCAATATATTTGAAATAATCATTTATTTATATCAATAAGTTTTAAATAAATTCATTTAATAAATACTATATTAAAATATATGTTTACAAGAATAAATAAAATTAATTTATTTTATATATAAAATTTACTAACAAAATATGTAAATTAATTTTTCGATAATCATTTTAAATCCCTAAATATTAGATTTCGAAATGTGATTTTCACATTTGTTAAAACTAGAGATCAGAAAAATATGTACCCTTATTTTACGAATAAGATCCAAAAAAATGAAGATTTTCTTTCCGATAAAATTGTAATGTAATGGCTGTTCAATTATATTTATAAATTTATAATAACATATTTATAATAAATATTTCTATAAATATAAGCATAATAAATCTATCAATTTTAAAAATAACATATTTCACGTATTTGTGACACACTTGCCATGCCTTAAATTCGATATCAATCATAGAAGTGCGTCAAAATTTTGATCACACGTTGTGCTTATGTGATAGAATTTTTGTAAACGCTTTTAATCTGTTTAAGTGGCCGACAATTTTCATTTACGCGAATATTTCGGCGAATTATTCGAGCGTCATATTCCGGCATATATTAAAATAAACAGATTTAAATTTAACAATATATAAATCAAGTGTTGGTGACATAATTAAAGTAATATAGCATTAACTATATGACTAGCATGCGATTAAATCGCGTTTAAACATAGTTTCGCATTCACGGCAATTGTGTGCCGTCTATGCGTGAAAAGTTTGCATATTTTTAAGTATTGAAAATTGTAAACATTTACATGAGTGCTGCATAAATGTAATTATAATGGTATTCACTATAACGGAGTTTTACTGTACCATAAAGTTATCTTTTCTAATGTAATGAATTTAATGAAACGCATGTCTCGATAAGAAAAGTAACGCAATTGTGTTGAGTTCGAGTAAAAGTAATGCCGAATAAACTCGAAAATTTAAATACAACCGTAAATTCAAACTTTAAAATACACTATAAAAAAGTTTTCAACTCGAATGCGAAACAAACGAATAGACAGACAATACGAATGGCTAGAGATTGTGATTTAATTGTGATTTAGTAATTGAGGGCACAATGAATGGCTTATTAGAGTGTAATGCGATGTATGCGATGATTAGTTGCTGACCATTGACTGCGATATCGATGTTAATT
The DNA here is from genome assembly GCA_034699355.1 of Microtritia minima. Classification (NCBI taxonomy): domain Eukaryota; kingdom Metazoa; phylum Arthropoda; class Arachnida; order Sarcoptiformes; family Euphthiracaridae; genus Microtritia; species Microtritia minima. Next base: position 13,139 of record JAQIYA010000572.1, read on the forward strand.
GCGCCGCAATGAGACGCACGTTATTTGTGAAACTGAATTAATTATGCAATAATAGGCCATTTTTGAGTGCCATTGAGTCTCATTTGCGCTCACGTTTGACGCTATTGTGTAAGTAAAACATGATTAGCTCTCATTTGATTGTCTCCCACTTAACGCTCATATCGCTGACCACAGAAATGCTCGTTTGGACGCAACGACTCATCCATTGATTACCATAAATGCTTAACAAAGACATGGATAAAACCACTCCTCATATACGATACTGAGTGATGAATAGCTGTGCGAAATGAATCAATACGTTCAGCTCTTACTGTCCAACGGACAGGTCGTGACCACAACGCTGGCGAACCTGCAATCGATGGGCGCCTCACCGCAGCTCACGGCACAGCTGTCGTCACCACTGGCCACACAATTGGCGACGCAATTGGCGCCGAACGTGACCACAGCGGCGTCGCCACAGCACTACTCCGCCAATCAATACCAAACCGCCGGCAATGTGTTTGTGGGCACAGTCGGCGCGCAGTTGGCGATGCCGTTGCAGTCGCAGACACAGTTGGTCACCAACAATGCGGGACAAGTGTTCGCCATAACTCCGCAAAACATATCGATTGCTCCCCAAAGCATAGCCATAGCTCCGCAAAATATAGCCATAACTCCTCAATATATAGATATTGGTCCACAATATATAGACGTAACGCAACAGTATTTGAGCCAAACTCAGCCGACGATAATCGGACAGAACGGTCAGACGGGCGCGCAATACATTCAAGTGGGCGTACCGGCGGTGACACAGACGGCGATGATGGCCAACACGCGAGTGAACGTCTTGCAACAGCAACAACAACTTGAGGCCGAAGAGCACACCAAACTACTGCTACAACAGCAGCAACAATATCAGCAACAGTTGCAGCCAAAACAACAGGTGTGGACAGGAGTGCAAAGCATGCCAACCGTAGTGGCGAACAATAGGCAAACAGTAGTTGTTTCGACGAACGCGTCGAGCGATGCGAATGTGAAAACTTTAAGCCAAGTAAAGTCAGTGGAGTCGACACAAGCGTCTCAAACAACGCAAATAACTGCGGCCAACAGTCACAGCAATTTGAATTCGCCGAATGCACAAACCATGGTCTCATCGACCACATCCAAAACTCACTCAAACGCATCTCAGGAAAACTCTAGTCAACAAACTCAATACTCAGAAGTAAAAGATAGGATATCAGTACAAAGTCAAACATCGTCTCCTTCATCGTCGAACAGCACAATGGAAGCCGAATCGACCACTCATTGCTCATTACCCAACAAAGGTATGATTAACTCTAATCGATACAACTTAGGTGTGCATCGCGTGTAATGTTTTGTCACATTTTATAGACACTATTAGTAATACTGACGCTAATATTGTTGACGGAATTAATTTGGAGGAAATCAAAGAATTTGCAAAAGCCTTTAAAATTCGAAGATTATCTTTGGGTTTAACACAAACCCAAGTCGGACAAGCGTTGAACGCCAATGAAGGCCCATCTTATAGCCAAAGTGCAATTTGCAGGTATTTTAGTCCTTATTTCCTGAACATTAAACTTTATTAACATTTTTGTTTTAATATTATTTTAAAGATTTGAAAAACTGGACATAACTCCAAAAAGCGCACAGAAAATAAAGCCAGTATTAGAAAATTGGATGATCGAAGCGGAGGAGCGCTACAAAAATGGTAACCAAACGCTCACCGAATTCATTGGCAGTGAATCGAACAAAAAGCGCAAAAGAAGAACATCGTTCACGCCGTCAGCGCTAGAAATACTAAACATTTTTTTCGAAAAAAACACTCACCCATCAGGTTCTGAAATGACTGAATTGGCCGAACAATTAAATTATGACAGAGAAGTAGTGAGGGTTTGGTTCTGCAATAAAAGGCAAGCGTTAAGAAATACAATTAAGAAAATCGAGCCAAACCAGCAAATTAGTTAATTAACTAATCGACTACTAATGTCCATATACGTGAACCAATTGTGTTCGCTAGTGATTGCTAGTGATAAGCCGTAGATATTTTTCGTGTTTTTTTTTTATAAATATTACAGTGTAAATGTGTTTTACGAATATACCATTTGAAATGAATAGATATTGCGCGCCAAACAAAAGCCTTGAGTTATTGCTCTTTTTTTCCTGTCATTACCAGTTATTTTAAAATTATTTTGTTTTAAAGATCTCAACTCCTACTGTATCTTACAGTTAATGTATATAATACAAGTTAGAAAACCTATTGATATACCGGTATTAGTATTGTAAGCATTTAATTAATTATCAAATGACCAGAAATTACATTATATTTGTAACATTTTCTGCAAATTTTTTAAATCCATTTATTTGAGACCGTTTTATTGCTGACATTTTTATTAATATAACTTAAAAAGTTTTAGTATAACCAAGTTTTTATATTTCGTCAAATGCAATACATGTTCTAAGGATTTAATTTTTCTGAATCCTTAGCGAAACGATGTGTCAGTTTCAATACTTATATTTTACAGAATTTTATTTTTTAACTTATAGTAGTATATTTGTAATTAATCCAATTTATGTGAGTGCGGGCTTTCAAAGCCCTCGACATTATTTACCATTTTTCAATTTATTGAAATATGTTAACGCTTTTTAATTAAGCAGATAATCTCAAATATTTTATAATACTTTATAGGTTGATATCGTGAAAATCCCACATATCTCTAATTTAAATCTTTTAATTAGTTAGGGATACAATTGAGTGCTGTGACTAAACTATTTATAGACTCATATGAAAACATAGCCATAAATCAGTTTGTTTTGTTTATAAAATTAAAAATCCTTAAAGATCTCATTTATACAAAAGATCGCGAAAAAAATTTTAAAAGTTATTTTTTAGTTGTATTGTTATTATAGAATTAGTTTAAATATAATTTAGATGAATTGTCTAAATTTGAATTGAGAATAGGTTTGTTTGAAAAGTTAAAATTGAAAATTAAGTTAAACTTTAAATTTAATCGAAAACCTTGTATTTCCTTTACACTCATAATAGTTGCCATATATTTTTTTGTGTTAACTAATATGTATAATTCACAAGTTTAATAAACAAATTTTATTAAATATAAAAACTTAATTTCAAACCGGAATAACGTTATCGCTTACAGACACGTCATTACTGGTATTGTATTGATTTGTTTTGAGCGAAACACGTGTGTATCAACAAAATTGTGTTTTGTTTATCAAATCGAAATGAATAAAGTGCTTATAATAGAGCCGTTTTACGGCGGTTCGCATAAGCAGTTGATTGATTTACTGCGTCAGCAAATTAGTGAATATATGGGCGAAGAGTCGGTGAGTGTGGTTTGGATGCGCGCCAAGAAGTGGCACTGGAGGGCACGCGCGGCCGCGGCGTATCTGCGAGAAGCCATTCCCGCCATCGACAGCCACTATAAGGTGCTGTTCGCCAGCTCTGTCCTCAATTTGGCCGAATTGGTCGCTCTCCGACCGGATGTGATGCCGTTGCGTAAAGTGCTTTACTTTCACGAAAATCAATTGATTTATCCGATGAGAGAGCAGAAGGAGAGAGACTTTCAATACGGATATAACCAAATCATTTCGTGGTGCTTATCCTCCCGTAATTGCAATATCAATTGGTTAACAGACATTTCTTTGTTGACAGTTTGGTGGCAGACATAGTTGTGTTCAACTCGCACTTTAACATGAATTCGTTTCTCTCCAATATTAATTCATTTATAAAGTTAATGCCCGATTATAGGCCAACAAATTTGGCCCAAAGTTTCGCCCATAAGTGTCGAGTTATTTATTATCCAATAGTGTTTCCAATTGTGCCGAAAAGTGATGATTTGCGAAACGCATTTGATTGCCTTCACATACTGTGGCCGCACAGATGGTGAGTGACATTTTAATATTTTTATAGATTAACAATTATTAGAATTAGTTTTGCTTCATTTTTCACATAAAATTGACGTAATGTTGACTTTTTTAATGAGAAAATGTTAGCATTATTTTTAAATCAGGTATTGATAAATTAAAACAATGCTCATATATCTGTAATTTTTCACGCATTTTTTCGACACATTTGAGATGAAAAGCGCTTTAAATGATATTTTGAAAGTGAAGCTTTATATTCTCGCATTATTAACTTATTATTAATTTATTTTTCAAATAAATTAGTTATTTAGACGTTTATTTAGAGCATTTGAATAAGACCTTTATTTGAATAATAGGGAGCACGATAAGGGACCGCAAGAGTTTTTTGCCGTTCTCTACCAATTAAAAGAAGAGAACGTGTCGTTTAAATTGTCAGTAATTGGTGAAACGTATAGTGAAATACCAGGTTATTCACATAAATTGTTGGTCGCCATAATTGTGGTTTACATGACTTTATTCTGTACTTATAGATATTTTCCAATCAGCCAAAGACAGGTTGAAGTCGGAAATAGTGAAGTGGGGTTTTGTCGAGGATAGAGAGCAATATTGGCTCGCATTGCGTTCTTGTCATGTAGTCGTTTCCACTGCTGTTCACGAGTTTTTTGGGGTTTCCATGTAATGATAGTGATTGCCATTTGAGTTACAAATAGTTTGACATATTTCTCATGATTAGGATAGAGGCTGCTTATTCTGGCTGTTATCCGCTCTGTCCGAACAGATTAGTGTATAGCGAACTATATCCTCGTAAGTTAAATATTTTATATAAATTCTTTATTTTTTAATAAACAACGTTTTGTTGCAGAGGAAAACTTATATAATTCTAGCGAAGAATTAAAAGAAAAACTTAAATATTGGATAATTAATAGGGAAACTATTCCAAAAGTTGAAATGAATTTTGATAAATTCAATTGGAATTCATTAAAACCTGAATATTTATCATTAATCAATATTATTGATTCATAATTTGAAATAATACATGAATAAAATATAAAATACTAATTTAAAATACTGTTATAAATGAATACAATTTCACTTTTAACAAAGACCACTATCAAAATTCGGTTAACTTCATAATAATCCTAAAATTTATAACTTACTACAAAATCAGTACAAATTTACTTTCTAATCTACTTTTAATTTGAAGCAAGGCTTCAATTATACTTTTTAAAAAGTATTCGACAGTTCATAACATGTGCAATGCATTTCATGGGGGGGTTAACTTAAAATTGCTTTAAAGATTTAATATACTTTTATTATTTATTATTTATTTAATTACAGTTCAATCGAATAGAATATAATTAGTAATTATAAAACATTGTTATTTATGTTAATCATAAATTCGATTTTGAAATGATTAAATTTAATAACAATTATGGACATTAACTAATGATATGCTATATTTATGTAGGCTCATCACAACCCAATAACAATTTTAATATTTGGCTCGCTTTAAATGAATAGTAATTGCACGAAATGCACAACCATTTGGCAATTCAATTATTTATATCTAATATGAAATTAATTATAAAAAAAATTCTAATAGAAAATTATAGCACAATAATGCCAAGTTTTGACAGCTTTAGAAAAAATTAGAAAACATATTTATAAAATTTTTTTAAAAAAAAGAGAATTGAAAATAGCTTGAAAATTGGGATATTTAAAAACCAACATCGATTTATATAAGGTTTTATATTATAAGATGAATGAAGTTAAGTTTTCTATAAATGATAGTTTTAAGTTACAGTAACGGCTATAATAATGAAATTCTAACAATAAATATAATTAACAATTTAACTATTCAGTGCTCATTTGTGACTCTGGCAATACGTAAGAGATA